>JABFIG010000020.1:0-213032 GCA_017139545.1 Ambrosiella cleistominuta | reverse complement strand
GGGGGGGGGGGAAATAAAATCAGAACAGGGCCGACATGTGCAGTTGTCACAAGCACTTTGATAAGTTGAACGTACAGGAGCAACTGACGGCGTTGGGGTGGATGAAGTTGGCGATTCTCTGATTGGTTCAAGAGCGAGCGTTTGGCATAAATATATATATTAAAACGGAGGATAGAGATGAGGGTAAGAAGGGGGTTACATACATGATGTCTGATACGCAAAGATTTGACATCAAGTATGTCAAATGTCAACGATCTGGCTATATATACATAAAAAGCCAAATTATACACTATAGATATTACAAGTTGGACCTCATGATAGGTTATGCTGTACTTATGCACTACGGAAGTCCAACTCAGACAGCAAAACAAGGGATATCCTGATTATGATAGGGACAGAAAGAAATCCCAGGGGTCTCCGGCCAAATGACCGGAATAGATGGGCCGAGATATGCCGCTGTTCACACGGGTGGCGGATTCTCATGGCGGAAATTCGAAATTCTCGTTGCACTCGGTTACATAATCATGTTCATATCAGCTCGATGATTTATAATTGGCCATGAACCGAAAGGCAAAGAAAGAGGGAAAAAAATAAGTCCAAGATGATGAAACCAACGAAGGTCAAGAATCGTGATTAGCCAGCGTATGAACAGCCTTTGGAATCTTCCAATCTTCCATACACACACACATACTCGAAACACTTCTTCTTCCCAATGTCACAACAAAAGGACTCTTCCGTCCATGTAGCTAAATATTCTTCGACGCCACCACCCAGATATCCACCTCTGAAGCTCTCTCCAACGGTAACATTTCAACATCCCCGTACGTTATTGGCTAGCTGATTAGTTGAACCTGCCCGCCGCATGCATGTATGTCTTTATGAAAATTAAATAGGAAGGCACCTAACCATGTGGGAAGACGGAGATAGAGTTGTTCTGGAAGGTAGTTTGGACAAGTGGTAATAGTATGTAAATATTAATATCTAAGCGCTATATGTGCTCGGGTTGATAAAGGTGGTGGCGGCGAAGAAAAGGTTGTTGGATGTCAACACTGTTACATCTACGAGAAACGGAAACAAGCCCTTTCATTCATAAAGTCAATAGAATCTATATACTCATCAACTCCGTACAACCGATATCAATGCACTCCAGATACCGAGATATCTAAGTATTTATGTATATATTTACTCTGGCACTCCTCTCCTCCATTAGAGAAAAGTGATACTATATATCAGATGTGATGGACGCCTGTTTGGGCAATGCCTAGAATTAGCAAGTGTGAGCAGAGCCGAAATTGGCCTCGTTAATGTGATTGATCGTGATAACATGGACAAGGAAGAAAAAGAGAGGGAGAATAAGAGAGAAACCAGATTGAAAAAGAAAATGAATCATGATCTGCGAAAATGGGCGAATTTGAATCATGTCATAACGTCTGTCTATTTGAGAGATAAGAAATGTGGAAAAGGGGACCACAAGAATGTCCTCACTCAGAGGAGAATCGAGGACCTTGCCATTACAAGTGGCACGTGTTACCACTGCATCACAGGGGCCTCCATATTGCCGACAAGTGCAATGGCGGCTTATAATGACCCCTATACGACCTGACTTTTTTGAATATCACGTAACGTAGAGTCTCGGGTAATCTTTGTTAACACACCAAGTGGTGGAAAAGATATGAAGAACTTGGCTCACACACATATATGGAACACCATAGCCTGATTTAAGAATAGTTAGAAAGGATGCACATCAATCTTGAGGCCGTATTTAGACTTTCTTCGGAAAGCTTCCAAGGTCAATAACACAATCACTGTTCTGAATGACTTTACCGATGTCATCAATGACTGCCTAAAATGAATTCGAACATAACCTCCGGTGGTGCAGATACCGAGACTATGATCTCAACCCAAGTTCATAAGATTCATATGCTTGATCCCATCAGATTGTAAGCAATGGGATAAAGAGATCAAGCGACGACCGCTAGTTCATCATTGGCATAACGCATCAAAGGTCATCGCGACCTTGTTTACGGCAAGCATATATTGCATAGAAACATCTCTGATGGCAACGTCTTGATAGATTGCGATAGGAGCGACGCAGAAAGATTTGATTTTTGGTTGCATCTCGATCACGCTACCGTTCTTGCGTCCACCAATGTAATGGGTACTCTTTCTTTTACACCGATGGGCAGCTTGAGGGGTAAACATTACAAGTCACATATACATACATATTTAGTTTTATGGATGATATTGAGTCATTCTTCCCAGCCTCGCTTTGTTTGTGCTTGTCATGATGAAAATGAGAACCTGTATATTTTAACCGCGATGCTGATGCAATTGAAAAAAAAAAAAAAACAAAAAAAAAACAGGGAAAAGCAAACTATATGAATCAAGGGCCCTTTAATATAACTACACTTGTATATAAGACAAGTTCTTCCATGTTAGACAATGCGTTTCACATCTGCCAACATGCCTTGAATTACGACATACCCATTTCTCCACCTTTGCTCAAAGTTTTGCAGTTGTCATGTAAATATGTAAATATTCTGGCAATTGGCTTAAAGCCGACACCCGTTCCCCATCCCCATTTTAACACGGGCTCCGATCTCCCGATGTCCTTGTCAGATAGGGCACGAACCCCCACATGGCATGGTGGTCTTTGCGGTGGTGAAGCCTCCACAAAGGATGTGACTTCATGAGACTCTATCACCGAGTACTTTTTATTTTTATTTTTTGTGATGTCTGTGTGTCCGTGTACATGTATGTTTGCTTTGTTTTGGAGGGAAGTTGGCTCTGACTAAGACCAAGACAGTCAAGCCAGGAGAAACAACCAGATAGCTCAAACCAAGCTAAAAGTGACGATATTGAGACATGTGGAGCGGCTGGCTCGTGGGGTATGGGGGTTATGTTTGATGTTGGTTGGCCTGCGTGTGTACAGAATTCATAAAGAATTAGTGTGCTTATGCGTTGGATACAATGACCAAGACTCATCACCGCTGATTGCCGGGAGCGAAGAAGCAAAGGCAATTATGATGTGTCTTGCACATGCAACTTCATCTGTATATGTCCAGGGTATATACACACTCGATTTATACGTGCACTTTTAGCGTATATCTTTTGGTATCAAATAGCAAGATGATATGACACAGCACAGCAAAGTAATAAATGCAGTGGGAACATCAAAGCAGCGGTTCATCAAGGCTTGTATTGTGTACGGACTGCAAGATATCTACCGACCGATGGGCCGTGAAAGTGGTATTGGGATCATTGTGTATAGGGAGGGGATGAAAGAGGGGACAATAGGGCCGAAGGGCGAAAGGCAAAAGGCGAAAGATGGGGCAAAGGTTAAACACACTGTGGGACAGTCGCTTCTGTCCTTGGTTCCTTGGCAAATACTTCATGCTCGAAAACATCTAAATACATCTCTTATCAAGTGATATTATCAAAGATCGCTTAAGAAAATCTCCCCATTATCATCACAACAAAGAAAAAAAACCACGATACACCACCATTCTTAAATCCATCTCGATCCCCAAGAGGGGGTCCTCCGTGCGTCGAGGCTAACCATGGTTAGCTCGATAGAACCACCACTGCAAAGTCCCGCAAATATTGCCATCTGCCATCTGCAACCCAGTGTTCCTCGGTGATGAATTATTTCATTTGATGACAAGATTCGACAGCATCGTCACCGACGACGCAGGTCGGGGTGTTGTGGGGGAGGCCGGTGTCCTGTCAGCCCACCAATAGTCGAGTGGGGGGGGTTTTTTTTGTTTCTTTGACCCTGTCTGCATGTTGGAGATTATTGTATAGATACATATAAATCTATGTATTTTGCATGTGGCTGAATAAAATATGGATATATACAAAACGAGCAGAAGTGGCGATGCACATAATCGCCCTGGTTTTGCAATCTATGTACGTATGTATGTAAATGCAATAGAAATCCACGGTCATTGTTTGAATACGGCCGTAAGCATTTCAACGGCGTTCTTGGCATTACTGGATCTCGCGATGGAGAACAAAGACAACTTCTCAACTATGAAGTGATGAACTTTATTTTTACGGGCGTAGCTATCAACATGTATGTGATACGATCTCCGAACTTGTATGTATGTACACATTAAAGAAATTCAAATAACATCCCATACAGGTTCTCTCTTACGTCTCCATGATCTCCACATGTTTTGCAGTCCTTAATCTTCGAACTCCAAAGCGTCCGTCATCGTGGCTACATATATTTACTTCCTGCTGGACTCCATCTTGCCAATCTCCACTCCACTCCAAAAGCTCAATCCGCCATGCGAGTGCGTCTCTTCGCTTCTTCGCCCCCGGGA
Organism: Ambrosiella cleistominuta; assembly: GCA_017139545.1. Taxonomy (NCBI): domain Eukaryota; kingdom Fungi; phylum Ascomycota; class Sordariomycetes; order Microascales; family Ceratocystidaceae; genus Ambrosiella; species Ambrosiella cleistominuta. Next base: position 208,704 of record JABFIG010000020.1, on the reverse strand, counting down.
CATCATAGATATGTAAATATGTGTCTAGTCACGATGACAAAAAACCTTTGATGCCAAGATAGAATAGATGATCCACATCTCGCCGACTCAACCATCATTGGCGGATGAACGGATTAGACTGGCAGGCAATGTGTATGAGCGGAAATAGCTAGATGCTGTTAGCTCAAACAACAAGAGATGCCAGGTCGGGTAAATTTGGATAGAAGAAGAGTAGACAAAATAGAGGGATGAACGGAATTGGTATATAGTATGTGTGTGGCAGAGGTCAGAGCTGTTATAATGGTGTTCACGTGCAGAATGGGGTAACGTTTGCTTGTTTGCTTACTTGTTTGTCTGTTTTTTTAGCACCGGGCTTTGACGATGCAGTAGAGCATAGAATATAGGACACATGTGTATAAAACACGACCATGGTGATGGCTATGGCTGCAACAAACGATCAGTATTTAGCATCACCTATATGCATAGGTACTGACGATATGATGATATATTCTCGCCGTTAATCCTGTGCGATTAGATTACGGATCGATCGATCATGAAGAAGAAGCAGGCTTAGCGAATTTCCAAATCAGGCACGAATCCGTATCTAGGGAATGCATACTTTGATTTTTATTTCTATCTTTTTTTTCTTGTGGTGATTTTTCTCCCAAGCATCCGTCCCCCAAACAATCAGATGTCCAAAACGTTTGGATGACCTTCTAGGGAGTGAGGGGAAGGGATAAAGCTCAAGTTTGAAATTGCTTGGCAGACGAAACGTCTCGGGCTGGCTTCTGACTGAGATCGGCGGGTGGTCATGGGTGGTCATGGGTGATTGCGGTATGCTGGATCAGCGTGGTGAATATCCAGTATGTATATACCGACAAAATGTGTATCCAAGATAGCTGTAGAGCGTCTCTGATTGAGATAGTGTCGGTATGAGCGGAACAAGACGTAAATTTAGACACTACGAAAACAATATCTCGTACAACACAATTGTCAACATCTCTGTTTCAACGTCCACCCCAACTCCGCACCACCTCCTATCACAATCCAACCTTACCAAACACAACTTTTATCTTTCCACCACATCTATCAGCCCACTCAAAAAGATGAGTAACTCTTTCCCCTCAGCATACGTACGAAAGACCATCATTATTTTCTCATTAGTTCGCTTTACGAGCGGGTACAACCGTCTGCCATCCCCTTGACACCATGAGTCTCGGCAAACCCATTTGGCAGCCGAGTGGACCGAGTGGCGCCTGCGAGTATTTATCACATCCAGCATATACACGCTTTTATCTTATATATACTTACATACCACGCATATATTATTATTGTTATCCAGTCTTTGATAGAAAGACGGGTGGTGTGACGTCGTGATTTTAACTCTGATACGTGGTCACGAGAGAACCCCCAGCTAGTTGATCCCATTAACGAACGAGTGGATAACAATACTACTGTCAAATGACCCTCACGATCTAGAATGTCCAAAAAGAGGGAGGGGCTATCTCAATAGAAAATGTGGCGAAAAATATGCATATGGGATGCTGCCGCATCTGCAAGATTGTAATACTTTTTTTCTTGCCTGATGTGGCGGGGCGGCGCCGGAATGCAACTGCCGAACATCTCCCCTTCATAAAATGCACATGTGATGATGAGACGACAGGCATAACCATCACTATTGCTTTATATACATATCTCGAGAATTGCCCACTTGGGTAATACTCAAAAGATAATTCGAGTCAGCCGTGTCACGACCATAAACAACATCACAAGGGATCGAGTGTCACAAGCCAAATGGAGGCAGCATACATCTAAAAGATAGCTTACGGTATATAAATACACACTGAGCGCTTGTCCTGTCTTACGGTAGTGGTTCGTGCAACGGAAAAATGGTTTGATTAAATCCCTGCGGGCCCCTCCCCCCCCAATTCACCATGCCCGTAATGCGGCTCAATCTGCCCGTCATCTTCCTAGTTTCCAACAGTCTTAGCCAGTGTCAACACCAACGTTTCCCGCCCGACCTCCGCCCGACCTCCACCTGACAAACTCTCATCTGCCGAGCCTTCTATGATACTACCCCCAACCTTTAACCTTTATAATCTGCCATGATAATATAATGTGCCAAAACTTGCTTACGATTGGCTTCATTTGAAAAGGGAAAAGCCTATAACAGCGGTGACCTTTTGGGGGGAAAATGCCAAAAGCTGTAATGATAGCGTTTGATGTCCTGTGCTTAGTTAGGCGGGTGGGGGTCCGGGGGGAAGGCTTTTATGTGGAAAATCAAGAATAGATGCAAAAGGGGATGGCAGCGTGAGATATCCGAATAAGCAGTACTGTATACAGACGTATGGGCAATGGTCGTACGAGCTTTTTGTTTTGATGATACTCTGACAACACAACATCGTATGCGCATCCATCTTTGCAATCCTCTCCTCTAAACATCATGTATTCTGTAGACCCCGGTTTAGGGTTATAGTTCCTAATTTAGAAATATACCTCGGCATCTTTCCCATGCCCCTCGTCCTGCCAAATCCGGCCTTCAGAAATCCTAACCAAAGGCCAAAATCTTGTCACATTCTCCCCCCCTCGCCTTCGTCCGTGGGTGGGAGTGGGAGCCTACCCACAGCCATCATCATTCAATCATCGCTAAACAGCAACAGCACTTCATTATTTCTTGTTGATCTTTTTCCTTTGTTCTTCACATAGAGCAGTGCAGCACGGTCCCATGTATCTAGTGCCTCGTTCTTCTGTTTTTGGTTGGTGTCTTGGGTTGTTCATTTGGAGGAATATGTATACAAAAAGACAGTTAGATGCAGTATCTATCTATATACATAACAAAAGACAAAGCACTGTGTGGCTCAGACGGATGGTCAACCGTGGGGTTGAGAAGACAGGAAAGGAAAAGGAACGACGGCGCGGTGCCATACTGTGCGGTGCGGATAATTTACATATTGAATATATGGGCAATAAAAAACGGCCAACAGTATCAGAAAATATAAGGTGGATTTTCTGACAAAAAGGTGAGATGGATGAGTAAGAAGTGATTATGGGATAACTTTGGGATGGGACGGGCTGTTTGTTTTCTCCATCGGGGTTTTATCTCGAGTGTTCGGCGATCTGTTTTTTTTGTGGGGCTTATTGGTGGAGAATGACATTATGATGATGGAGAGAGAGAAAGTTGATTTTAGTGGGGTCCGAAAAAGGCCCAGCGACAAATTAATATTCACTTATCTACCAATCTCAAGTTTCCATCTCACAACAACAGTTGTTTTCTACACATTTATGCACCTACACATTGACTTGCTCCCTCACTCATACGCCAAGCCTTTAAATAATAGAAATAACCAACTTCCTTGCCCTCTCCATATACTATACTTACTGCTAATAATCCCCCTCCCGCCTGTCAACCACTCAGAATATGGTCACCCATTGCCAAAACGTTAGGCAGAGATGGATGTGAAGTTTTGTTTTGATTGCCTTGTATCTACACAAAAGAAGAAAAGATTAACAGACAGTTCTAGCCGGAGCAGCAAAGCAAGAGGCGGTTCATCAAAAAGAACACTCAAAAAGGAAACACTAACTTAGCAGCAACACATATTTGGCCTACTGAACATATATAGATATACGCATTTGGACAATTCAAACATTGGTTTCTGTATTATGGAATAAATAAATGGTCCAGAAACTAACCACCAATGGAAAGCAAGAAAGGGTGGCGAACTTCCTTCTGGGCAGGAAAATGAATGACTGGATCGGATATCGGTTACGTTGATAAATGTGTGACGGATGACCCCCATTTCAGATATTCCTGTAGTTGCATTTCGCTGCCCTGCTTAAACACAGCCCTTCTCTGCCGGTTTTTAGATCACTTAAACATTTATCAAGAAAAGCCGAGCCGGCCAAGAAGTTCTATTGCTTTCAAACATGTGGAAAATAAATTTAATATTTGACAATATGTAACATCCTAGCCCGTTCATTATTGTGACGTTTTTTCGTCTACAATTCACAACACTTGCTCACTCAGATTATGTTGATGATAGTCTATTCTCTTCAATTTTTTTGATTCTATCCATCCATTTAATCTCATCAAAACGACCTGGAGACACGGACAGTTAACCCATATATTCACCAATGCCAACATACACCTCCTAGGCCACTCCTCATCTCCCGGAACCTCCCCATTCTGGCAACCCATCCTCACTGTCAACGGTCCCTTCAACCTTTTCTATACAAACCAGCCTTTTTTCTTTCCTCTATCTCATTCCTATCCATATTCTAAACTTTACTAAACATTCATCCATTCAATAAATTCAAATTCTTCACACTGCCTCTTAAAAAAACTTGCCACAGGATAAAGATAGAAAAACAAAAAAAAAAACATGGGGCCTTGACAAATGCCGGGCTTCAGTGCTTCAGTTTTGTAGTTTTGTCCATGCACAAGCATTCTTTTTTTTCTGTTCTGGCGAAAACAGGAAACAGAAACGGCACATGACTGGACATGCCAGTCAATCAATCCGTAAAAACCTTATCAACTTAACCATAAGCCCAAAAAGAAATTCAAGTCATATCGATCCTCCTCATCCAGTTGAAGATTTCTCTCCCTTCTTTGAGACGTTATTAAATGCCTTATTTCAAAAGTTTAGAGTATGATTCAATGTACTTTTAGATCCAATATCTCGCAAGGTGTACCACGGTTTACCAATAACTAAGGTGCGGCCCGGGGGTTAAAGGGATTACCGTGGCCGTTCCGTTAATGCCATGGAGAAGGGGAAGAAAAAGTAGGAAGGGGGGACGAGAAATATTATCCTAAACAAGACAGAAAAAGAAAGAAAAAAAAAGTCACGAGTCGGCACTTGTCGGATCAGATTCCGGACACTTGCCCATCCACGGAAAAAAAAATCAACTTGTCAATCTGCTGATCTTGTATTCCTATCACCCCTTCTTACCCCAATATATGTCACCAAAACCCCCAATATATTCGTCTCACCCATACTCTCTCATATGCACATGGTATCTATCCTCACATCTCCTCTCAGCATCTTCATTATATTTATACCTAATTCGTAACTATTTAGCCGCCACTTGTTTTGTTTTCTTGGTATACTATGCTACACTACTAAGGGGAATTACTAGGTACACAGCAAAATGAAAGGTACTTGTAAAATCACAAAAAATGAGACCATGTCAATTAGTAGAAGCCTACAAAATGATGAATATCTACACTCACAATACGCAATAAGTATTATTGATATCTCAGTCTGTTTGAATTTTATAATGGATAGGGTTTAAACCCTATTTATATAGAGTATTACAGGGCATATACCAAATTTATAAAAGAGTAGTACCCTGTAACTGAGACCAGGGCTAATTTTTGTTGTTTTTTACAAGTACCTATCATTTTGCCGTGCACCTAGTAATTACCCTGCCAAGCATAGATACCATTTCTCCATCCATCCATTATTTCCCTTACCAATCCTTGTCCATGTCCTTCCGCATCTGACCAGGAAACCCCGTCCGCAGCCTCTTCCGCCGCTACCCCTGTCCTGACCTGTCCTCGCACGGCACAAGAGAGAAAAAGAAGAGAAGAAAAAAAAAAAATGATAGCGTTTCCGGTTGTTCATAGTTCTCGTACAAACAAGCCACATTTTGCTTGAACATATTGTTCAGATTCTCGATTTTAGTTTGCATCGCATTTTATAGTATCCATCTTAAGAGTGGATCGTAGATCCTCTAGGAAGGATTATTGGAGTTAGGGTTAGTGTTTCAAGTAAGGGAAGGTGAGAATATTAGGGGATAAATATCTGGAAGAAGACTTCTGGGCGGCCTCGACTCGAGTGATTATTGAGATGGGTGATGCACTGGTTAGAGACCCTGGCTGTGATGGACAAGTAGCAAGATGATTCTGTTTCTTCGTGTTTGAGGCGGGAAGCGATATATAGATTCAGGTGAAGACTAGGGGAGGGGGGACCCCCAAAGCCCGTAAGTTTCTATCAAGAACGTGGACGTTTTGACAAAGTTGCCAGGGATTGTATTTTAATGCCAAGAGTAGCGAGAACCCTATTTTGATCAATTGTAGAACCAACCCTACCATTGTTATCATTGTTTTATGCAATAATTAACTTGCTGTTATGTAACTGATTTGGTAAAGACAGAGAATCAATAGAGACTGACTTGTTATATCTGTAAACTCATAAGAACTCTATAAATTTACCGGCACAACTTAACAAGGTCCATGACAGAATTCATCCAAACAACAGGTCTAGTTTTAAGCGATAGGCCTGGCCAGTTGTTGTTGCAGGAGTTATAGTCAATCCACATGAATCCATCATGGATATCCAAGATAACTCTAGGAGGCATCTTTTGGGTGGCAATTGATATGTAATATTTGTTGTCCTCAGATGAACCATGAAATATCTTTGAGCCCGTTATCGATGACGAGATTGTCATTGGAGTGCGTGAGTGTGGATACCAATGTGATCCAAAGCCAATGCATGTAAAGAATACACTTCTCATATATACCTCAGTCGCTGTATGTAAGTATTGTCAACTGCCGAGGTTTATGGCGGGGGCCTTCTACATATCTACTGGTTTGGATTGACGAACAGACAACTGTAGGGAATAACTGTGTCCTGTGCTCTGTAGTTAGCGTTCTGCAAACTTAGTTCCCCATTTTTGGAGAATGGGATATCCGTCCGTTCAACAGCCAGCAGCGGTAATTGAGATATCTGTGTGCTGGCCGTCGAAGTTGCAGTGCATGGGTGTGGCTCAGCAATTGAGTGGATGAGTGTATGTGTATTGAAGTTAACAAGAAAAGTCGCTGTAATATCGGCAACAGAGTAAGATGTGTCAAAAAAGAAAATGCCAAGAGAAGTTTAACTACTCACTATTGAGGCAATCCTCCTCGACTATCCATGAATTTTTGCTGCGTCTTGAACTTCCCCTCATCATCAAAAAAGCAAGGTAAAAGTTATGCCATAGCCATCACGCTGCTTGCGCTAAGCCTTACAACAAGTAAGGACTCGGCGTCAAGCAAACTCCATATTTTGCCAAGCTTCCTGATCTCCATGCTCCCCAGCCCAGCCTAGCCCAGGTTCTGTATTATATATTTCACTTAGTACCTTTTCCAAAGCGATCGGCATTGACTATACTTGCGCCCGCAAACATCATATTTACATAGAAATCTGAATGTGCTAAACGGATATCTGGAACGATCCGATCAAAACAAATGCGGCCACACACGTACCCCTTCCCCCTTCCCCCTTCCCCCTTCCCCACGATCCATGCCGGCAGATGTAATGATGATTTTTTTATGCCTCTGTTTGCATGCTTATTTTTTTTTTCTCTTCCATACATGTAACTGTTTAGATATACACAACTATTGAAACTTAAGATGGGACTCTGAGATTTTGGACAAGATATCTTAGCTGCGTTTGACATGCAGCGCCCAGGCTTTGGACGGTCAATCAATGTGGATGGGATGGTCATCTGCACGTAAACCAAAGCAAAATCTGCTGCAAAGATTGCATTGCAGGTGGTCTGTCCATTTTGAAATCTTGACTATTCATATAAACAAGATATCAAATCAGTAAATGAGTTAATGGAATTTTTCGCAGTATGATTCTTCTCTTGGGGTGTTTGACCGAGGGCTACTACTATTGCTCCTTGATCTATCAATCCACCGCTACACATATGATTGACTCCACACTATTTCTTTATCGTAATCATAATCATGGACCCACTCGTGCGTGCGGGGACGGCCGGGGAGAAATCAAAAACAGTTATAGCTGGATGGCAATCTTAACAGCTTGGATGATATAGCAGAGTAAAGTACGGCCAACTGTATATTGCCTAGCAGAGAGCATAACAGACTGTAAAGCTAAGCATGGACAAATGAAGATTCTACGTTTATTTTTTTCTTTTATAGGAAATTCTTCCGTTGGAGATGGAGGGCTTTTGCTCGTGTGTTGTCCTATATGTCACGATCCAACCCATATCTTACACACCTACATATATGATGAAGATGCCCATTGATATGTGCCCCCACTATGGCCGTCCGAGGATGCTGTTCCATTTTTATTTCCTGCAGATGTAGCTGTCGGAATATAGATATGTAGAGCCTCGGAATTTTGAGCTTGGAGCCATGGAATTCATGAGGCTCGACCATGACATAGCCTGCGAGCATAATAAGCCCAACTGTAGTCTGCAAAATCTCGTTTGCTGGACACACGCATGCAGATATATAATACAATTTCTTATTCAGCACTCAGCAGCCGCAATGTACAAGACTATATATTGTCTCCCTTCTAGGAATCGTGAGGTATTTGTCCTCTCGTAGTTCGGGCGGTCGTCTTATTGTGGCCTAGCAGCAGCTATACAGCCAATACGGAGACTGTGTCTTGAACACCGAACTGACGCCCACTTGAACCCTGGACAAACAAGACAAGCAAACTCACATTAACCATCGCTAAGAAGCCTCTTCGTGAGCCTCTTCAGCCTTTCTACGTGAATAAAGTCTTCCTTTCTGTCTTCATTCTTTCGTTTCTGTGCATTCGCCTTCTCACATCGCCTCTAATTGTATGCATCTCCTTCATTAGCACTACAACTATATAAATATCAAGTACATACAACAATATTGTCTCCACAACTCATACAAGCTCTTTTGGCCTCGCGCTCGTCAACCCCCCACCCCCCCCCCCCTCGTCTGGCCGCTGCAACAAAAAGGATTTTCATACATCTGCATGCACATGCTTCTGCAGAAGCGAAGTAGCCTAGGCCGCTTGACCTTTTTAATTGGACCACTGAACTTTTTTTTTGTCTTTGTATATACAAGAGGTCACAAGAAAAGGACTCCCTCCAAAAGCCAAGTCAAATCGCTCTTCCAGTGGATGAACTCTCACACTAAATAAACACAATATCAATCCAATACTGCATCCGAACAACAGTCACAAAATGCGCACTTGACATTTTGTTGACCTTGCTAAAATATTTAGTTGGACGGAAGGAACAGCAAAAAGCAGAATGTTATTTAGTAGAAGGAAGGTACGAGGGCGGGGATTGATAGAGCTGGTGCAACTGTGGATCTAGCGGCCCTCACCCGCTGAGGGAACCCATGTCTTTCCCCATGGCTTTGAACGGCATCACCAAGGAACAAATGCAGATTTCTTTTCTTGTCTTTAGTCATATCCCTTTGTTGCAGTGTCCGGTCCGCTAGTATATAGCTATGGTGTCCTGGTTTTCCTGTTCCTGCACGAGGATAGTTTGGAAATAAATAATGTTCTCCACATTAGAAAACTTGAGCAAGATCACTCTGACACTTCTGAATGTTACGGAAGGATCTTCTACATCACTATACATGTAAATAAACGAATTGAGAGGAAACACTGAAGCAAACATGCGCTGCCTTCTGATGGACAGAGAGGATCACGATCTTCAACTGGTCTGTTCGCTTCGCTTGCCAAAAGCGCAAAATGACCATCGTTAGTTGGTTTTTTATTTTTTGTTTTTTATTTTTCTCTTTGTATTCAAGACTGGGGAAGACGACTCCACAATTGAACGGAAGCTAGACAAAAACGGGAAACGAGGGGAGGGGGATAGGTAGATGAGTGAGAGAAAGAGGAGACAAGCTAGGCTTGCTGGCTATCAGATTGGACTACCCGCCCACTAAATGACACCTGTCTACTGATTCTGAAATTATTCAGATGTCCCGAGATATTTGCTGTTATTCACGGAACGGCGACTCTGAGATTAACATTTGGTGATATCTGATTGAATCTACGGTTTGCGTGAGTGAATGTCGGTTTTGGTCGACTGTCTGATCCTGACTGTGCACTCATTACGTCCGTAGCAAGAGAAATTATTGGTATCATACTCTTGATTCCAATGTTGGACTCAGAAGGTGGCATGAGGTTACAACGCTGTCGGTTTCGTCGCTGTTATTGGTCGTGGATGCAAATTTTCATAAGTGACCACGACTGCAGTTACTCAACACTTATGCCGATACGGTTGTGATACTTCGGAAGCAAAGACTATATCCATCCGTTTGTTCACATTGTGTGCAGTTGAGTTAACAGACAGATACTGAACACACATGTTTCCACAGTTTATTGCATTACCTATGCGTGTGATAGGAGTCCATATTATTTAAATATATCAATAATTACATGTTGTAATTGGTGTGTCTTGACTTCGAGAGAAGATCTGTAGAATTCTCACAACTATCGTCAATAACTATATAGAATAGAGACTCTCGCTCACAAATGACTGCACTAGTCAATAAATCCGCTTGAATGCCATATAGTGATTCTTGATGTCCAAGGTCTCGATATTTTCCTTTATCTCATTGCTTAGTCGTATTATGGGTCTCCAGGACAAGGAAGAATAGAACAATAAAATCAATACCATTTATCATTAGTCCATTTGAATCGATAATTGTTAATTTAATCGAAGTCTTGCAATAGTGTTCATCCATACATGTCACAGCCAATCAAAACCCGGCCTGCCCTGGCCCGTCACTTTTAATAAATTCTATTTTATTTTTTCGGTTGCAGCGCAGACCAAAAAATCTTTCAGAAATTAATCTCCCCTCGTCACTTGCAGTCAGGGCCCTGTCGCTTTTACTTCAACTGTTTTTTTACTTCTTTTTACTGGTCGACGCCCTCTGAACGCAGCTTTACAATAACTAGCGACCAGGCCTGCTTGTGCTTTTTTTCTTTCCTTTTCTTCTCTCTTAACATCTGCTGAAAGCTTTGAGAACTTAGGAAGCTCGCCTAAGCCTTTTTTTTTTGCACCTTTTTCTTATTTCTCGTCAGACTATACTTGAACTCAACTTGTCCAGTTTTCGACTTGTTTTCTGTTCTCTTTCTATTCATTTTTGCTTTTGTTTTCGTTCTGATTGAGGTTTTTCAATCGAAAGATATAGACAATCCCGAGGATTGAATTTGATATCAGCAAAAAAAAAAAAACATCAGACAGAACATTGTTCATTAATTGGTCGATACCTTCTGTCAATAAGTACCTTCAAACCCCTCTTCACCCACTCTATTCGAATCAATCGATATATCAAGGCTAGATACTTGAATATTACAGTCGCACATCAATAGCCCTTCCCCCCCAAACCGACCTTCCCCCACTCTTACGGGCTACGTTTTCGTAGACTCATTCCACCCACACTACCCACCATGGACGCCCTCAAGAACATCATTAACAACGTCCCCGAGTGGACCTCAAAACTCGACACCCTCATTGAAGAGATCGACAAGCGCCAAATTGAACTTGCTCAATGTGCTGAGAACGGTGAAGACGCCCCTGACGGTCCTGTTGAGAAGGAGAAGAAAGTCCTTAAGCACAAGGGCTCCACCGAATCTCTCCGCCCTGCCGACGAAGACGCTGAAAGAAAACCCGAAGAAGATGAAGAAGATGAACTCCTCCGTCCTAGACCACACGCACTTACTTCTGAAGCCATCGCCAGAGCATCCACTCGTGCCATCCAGGTTGCTCATGCTCGTGCTCGTGCCCAGGTCCGCGCTAAGGAACGCAGCGCTTCTGTTGCCTCAGTAGAGGAGGAGGGCAAGCCCCAGACCAAGAAGTACCGGTCTAGCCGCATGATCAAGGTTTACTATGACAGTTTCGTTCAGACCTTCTTCGAAGAGCTGGTCAAGTTTGTCTCTGCATCAAGGAACCTTATCCGCAAGGCCAAGATGACCGCCAAGGTCGCCCACATCAAGCGTGTTGCTGAAATGGAGTCACAAGACGAGAGTGCTTCCAGCAATGATCCTTCATTATTAGTACCTGGAGCTAACTCCATCGCTGCTCGCATGCCCACGCATTCGCTTCGTTACAACCCCAACATGAATTTTAACCGGAGTATGGGCCCCCGCAGCCCGGGTCTCAATGCTGCGAGAAATATTAATGTTATGGGCGGTGCCCGTAACTACGATATGGGGTTTTCCAGACAGACCGATGCTTACGATCGTTTGGACAAGGCCCTCGAGTTCGTGCAAAGCCAGAGTGAGCGCGGTGCCCACCAGTTCCTTCGTGATGGTGACTGCAGCGAAGAGATTCATAACATTTCTAAGCGCATGGTTGAAGCCCGTGAACTTGCTAGCAAGGAGTTCGAGCGTATCATGGCTGAGGAGCCGGAGCTGGCCCGCGATACCGGCGAAGTCAACAAGGTCCGTACTCACAGACCGACTCTTATGCGTCGAGAATTCACCCCATCGAAGCCGGCCCTGGCGCACCAAGCATCATTACAGTCCCTTCGTGCCGGTGGCCCGCCGATATCATCATATGGCCGCAACGTTGGCATTCTGCAGGCGGACTCATAGTCGTGGATCGGCTAGCTGGTCTTGTTGCTTTGTTCTTGCTATGTTTTGCCATGTTTCTTGGCTGTCCACGGTGCATCTCGGTGACATCGTGGCCTCGTGGAAAAGATTGCTACGACTTGACGACATATTGTTATATTTCTTTCGTTTCTCTACCAAATCTGGTACCTTGATTTTGCGTATATGCTGCATCTATCATTTTCTTATCTTTTTGCTATATACAGCCGCCATCATATCATTTCGTTCTGTCCAGAAGATGGACCCTTCAAATCCTTTTGTTTTCTTTCTCCTTTCTCTTCTTGTCTTGATGGTTGTTTTTCTTGTTTCTCTTTTTGCAGCTAGCTACACATGTGTCGGATCATTTGCATTACGGGTTTCGCTTTTTTCTCTTCCGCTCTTACCAGATGTACTTTGTTTTTTATGGGCTTGTCTATTTTTTTCTTGTTTCATTTGTATATGCGTATCGGGTGTATCATTGCTTTACTATCACTATTCTGATCTGTTGACTATATTATATATTGTCCTGCAGAATGCCAGGGGATCATCTACACCGGGTTTCGTAGTGTAGCTGTTTTGTCGGGTTGAAAAATACATTGAGTATCAGTATTTTTTTTTTGCTGTATCATGTGAATCTTTGAGACATGTGATTAAAACATTGGTTGCCTTGTCTGTGATAACTCTACTTTGTATTGATCCTACATCATCAAGCTTGTGTCACAACACTCTATATTTAGTCTTTCTCCCCAGTGGTAGAAGGGTGGGACAAGACATTACGAAGGTAAACCAATTTGACTGATTCTTGTGTGACGGATGAGCTGTCTCCAATATCTCCGCATATCTCTGTACTTTGTCTTCTTAGCCACCGTTGGTCAGGACTTGAATCAATTGATATTTGACTAAATACTATATTGCTGGTCATTTTGCGGATAGACAGGTTTGCTGAGGTCACTTGTTACTTGAATTTGCGACCTGGGGAAGCTGGATCCGACGCTAGGTGTAATGCGGGATGGCCGCGTTGCTTCCTCCCGCTTATGGCTTAATTTTCTAACCCTAGGGTTGCGATGCTTATAATGAAGAATAAGAGACTGCCAGACGGATAGCATTATTATCGAGCGATATGATAATAATATGGATAGAAACTTTCACAGAATTGAAATCAATCCTCTTGAAATTGAAGATGAGAGATAATCGGCAGTATTGATGATAATGATCCTATACAATGCCTTTCGCTTCATCTTCCTGAACAAGACAGTAGTCTGCTTAATACGTCAATATAGATAGTTCCTCTTCACCCGAGTCATCGGATCATCGGACCATCGGTAGGACATACCGACAACCCTACACCAAGCAACTGGCAATCTACAAGTCTCCGGAGTATCGGTACCTGTCAACTAAAATCCGTCGTCGGCGCATCCGCATTCAGTGTCAACCGATCCCAGGAACCTTTCCCTTGGAAGCCCCGCGGAAGGAATTTATTAAGGATTTACTTAAGGTAGCTGGTAAGACAAGAAGACGTGTGTGTGTGATAAGAGGGGGGAACTATCTACGTTTGTTTTTGAAACATGGCGGGATGAGGATTTGGAAGATTGAAAGAAGCAAAAAGAAGTGGTTAATTGTTTCGTAAAAGATTTCGACATGGATCGGGATCGGCTTGATCAGTTAGTCCTTAGTTGGAGGAGCGACATGAGACTTCCTTGCCGGTGATTATGATGCAATGTGATTGATTTACACGTTAGATTGTCATGTCTCTGGATTACAGGCCATCATGTGAGCTTGGTGTTCTTTTTGATTATTAAAATCTTCGTACTTTTCGTCCTATCTACCGATCGGATCGGCTACTAAAGTGCCAAGCCAAGTTCCAAAGTCACGGCTATATTCCTCCAGGAACCCACATTGGAACCGTTCTTCGGACGGGAAATCTTGACATCAGCTTTCTACTATCACTACCGCTACACACAAGGAACTGGCTCTCGCAAATAACTCTAGTTTGACAGACCATTTTCATCTCCATCGATCCCAAAGTTTCCGTATCTTTCCGCATATCCACCACGAACCTCACAGGTATATAATCAACGCATCTCCACAATCTCATGGAGAACCCCGAAGAACGACGTGTGTTGCCTAGATGGCAATTCTTACATGAACCTTTGAAGACTAATCTGTGTTCCTGTTGTGTCATTAGTGCCGGATGCTCTTGATTCCGGTGGCTGGAGTCATGATCTCCAATCTTCTGATACGGATGTGGTTCTCGGATGGATTCCAGCAATTCTCATCCTGAATATTTCATTTTCAAAAAAACGAAGAAGTCATAAAGATGTTATTGGATTTGATGCTGTCGTTCGCTCAGGGGTCTACCTATATAACATGAGCTCTTGACCACTTTCAACCTACACAAGAGCTTGTAAGTTTACTCATAAAGCCTTACGAAGAAAGGCACCTAGAAGCTCAAAGTTTGAAAGGTATTATTATTCCTTCGCCTCTTCATACCTAGTGGTCTTTACGAGCTTGTCCAATATATACTGTATCCAGGCGATGTCACTCTCTTGCTCAGATTTATCGGCGAGCTTAGATATCTTCCCCAACAAGATTTTTGGAAATCTGTAGCAGCGCCTCCAGGTCTTGTTTTAGAGATGCGATAAACGGAATCTATGATACGCGATGGACAGTCTCGTGCAGCTGAACTAACAGATTATAACCAGGTGTTACCGGAGTCTGGCATGGCAACGTCTTTAGTATGATCAGGTTGTTGGCGCTGTTGAGCCCCTTCTTTACTTCAATCACCAGATTCCGACGGGATTCTGCTTTTGTAGACAAACTACGCAATCCTGCCAACTTTTGAGCTACCATCAATAGTTCCATGGACAGTCTGTAAATCTTCAGATATACTCTCGCAGAATTTTTGCATTGCATATCGTCTCCAAGATGATCGCAAAGTATTGACATAACTTTTGCAATATGCGAGATTGTCATCTTCAAGATCCAAAGACAATCATCAGGGTTACAGATGGTTAGAAATTAGTAATACTGAGTGTATATGACCCTTTATTGTCTACTGGGCTATCCATTCGCTCTAAACAGAGAGAAAAGTCTAAACAACGAGTAGATAATAGAATAGACGTACTTGCGGTTTATCTATCATCAGGTACTAAAAATATGCTTCATGCCTGACATCCGATTGTTAAATGTCCGGACCAAGCGTTTCGGATCGATTGGTTCAATTTGAATCTATCTAAATCCAACTCCACGAAAGCTGAAACTACATTGTCGTAAGTATACCGTTTTCGGGAAACAACTATCTCGTTTCTTTGTACCCTAACTGCAACGATATATATTTTGGGGATGATCGTGGCCCTGATGATGAGTAGTGATAAAAAGTGAAAATATCATTGATGCGATGGCTCGTTTTTCCACCCAAGACGGCGGAAGAGCCCCATTTGGACCCGGAAAACTAACTAACACGCATCCGGATATCTGTACGAGGTCGAGTATAAATGCCCCCCACGGTCCTCTTTCTATGATACATTAGACACTCTCAAAACACTCTCATACTTGCTGTTGTTAACTGCGGCCTTATTGAAACACCCATATCAACCTGCCCGATATGATCTCGTAGGTCTTTTCGGAAGGCCTACCAGATTGAATCGGCCGTGGTAGGTCTGGATGGTTTATCTACATCTACATCTACTATGGCCTTGACATGCTTTGGATGATGTAAGTTGATATGCGTTCATGCCTACGCACATATACACACAAACACACACACATACATACATGCACGCGCACAAAGAGGAACAACACATCATTGATAAGCCAAAAGATTTCGGCTATCTTGTTACCATCGAAATTTGGGTTGCTGACAGTGGCAGATCTGTTGAAAATCTTCAAGTTAGCACGTCAATGTCATCAACACAATCAAGGTGAGATTTACATCCAACATCCAGTAAAATTGTTAAGCTCTAAGCTTATTCAGCCTCGAAGCACGGCCAATGCTAACAAAAAACTAAAAACTGGATAGTGTCAGTTTTCGTGGCCACAAAAATCATCACAATAATGTTGAAGGACGCCTTAAATTACTTCAATGCTCGTTCGTCGTGGTCGTTGCAGAAGAAAGCACCAAAAATGTAGTGCGGACACGAGTAATACAAGTGCTAGGAGCATATATACTTGATGCCAAGGCATTAGTTTATGTTAATAATGAACTGGATGACTTTCAGGCTGACTGACTTTGATCATATATCTCACGTATCTTGACCACACGAAGTATTCAAACATCAACACAAGTACCACCTTCAAGATCACGAGAATGAGGCAGTACAGGATAATGTAAATCATGTCTAACCCTTCGTATGTTGTCATTAAAGGGAAAGTCGAAGATCCATGCTCTGACCATTCTTAGTCCATAGCATCAAACTCCAACAGGCTCTCGATGAAAAATGGCGAAAGGTCGAACTCCACTTGGTGCAAACTTCTGAATTGTTCGTTTACCATAATCCCAATGGCTGTCCTGAGTATCCATTTGTTGATAATAATCCCAGCGGCCATGATGGTTAACTGCAGGTTGATGGCGGTCATGGAAATAGGCATTGTCGTTGTTGGTGTTTTTGGTTCTGAGTTCACAAATAAAAATGCTTAACCAAAAAAAAGAAAAGAAGGAGAAGGAGAAGTAGACAGGAAAACGGAAACGTGAACATGTATTTATTCCCTCCACTCTTCCCTTCCAGGCCCTAGATTATGGGCCTTCGTACGATTGATTCTCATCGTGAGGAAGGAACATCTCTCCGCCTCGTTAATATCCAATCAATACACGGGCCATCATAAAGCACCAGAAGGGTCCCGTAGAGAAGTAAAGAATGATGATAATTCTGTCGTCATATACCGGGACGCAGTTCACATGTGACAGGCTCAAAAATTGTATCATCGACTTCAAAACATCATTTAATCGATGTGTATTATTGTTATTTGATAATCATGTGGGTTCAAATAAGCTCAACGATCAAAAGAACAGTTTGGTTGATAGATGACTCCTGATAATATTCGAAATCTGGCCATATGTAAACACATAAGGTTTGTGAAATCTTTGACAGTGATGCAGTTGTACAAGACATAACGGAAGTAGTATTTCCTAATTAGGCAACTGTTGAAGCATCCATGACCAATTATTTAGGGTATTCTATCTCACTGCCTTATTTTCAATCTGTGGCTGCTGCAAGGTTAAAGGACATTACCAAAACTGTTATTGTATTATTGCTTGACTTGGAAAGATAGAGATGTTGTTCATGGCATTCATTGATAGTGTAACTGCTCATGCAATAAGAAATGTGGCGTAAAATGTGGCGTCGTGTGGAACACATAAATGGGGGTTATAATAATAGTGAGTGATATTAGGGTTGAGTAAGGTGGGGTTTTGAGAGTCCGTATATGCGTGTGGAATGCGACTATATTTATATCTGACATCATAATAGGGATTGGCAAAGATGTCATCTGAAGTTGAGGCTCTGATCCCGCGCTTTAAGTTGGAGCGGGTGTTGAATCAAGGTTTGCATTTCCCCACAGCTTACATGTCTAATGAAAACATGCTGACTGAATGATTACAGACCAAGCTGGCCGTCGAATCTCCCTTCTGGGTTCTATCGACGGAAAGCAGGGCCTTCTCCAACTTGAGCGAGCACCGTTTCCCGTATCATCAGAATTCCTGGGTTATCTTCCGGTGTCATTGGCGAAATTGTCTAATATCCAACATAATGACATCTATCACTGGTATCACGCCCTGTCCTCTCCGGTTTCTGCCAACGTTGATGTTCCGGAGACCCCAGGTTTCCATGCAGATCTGAAAGTCAATTTGATCTGGCCATGCACCAAGGCCCACATCGCCAAATACAGTGTTCAGAAAGCCCGGTATGTCAACGAGACTCCAGAAATCTACAGAGATGCTGTGAGGCCATACATGAAAGGCAAGAGAGAAGGGGACTCGTTGAACTGGGTGTACAACATTATCGAGGGGAAGAAAGAGGTTGAAGATGTGTTGTACCGCACACTGTTAGGCGAAACAATCAATGAAAAGGGATTTTTGTTGATGCCGGATTTGAACTGGGATCGGACAACCATTGAGGCAATGCATCTTCTGTGTTTAGTGGAAAGAAGAGACATTTGGTCTCTGAGAGATCTCAAGAAGAGTCACATTCCATGGTTGGAGATGATCACGGAGAAGGTATTGGATGCTACGACTCGGAAGTACCCCGAGGTCGAGAGAGATCAGATCAAGTTATACGTTCACTACCAGCCGACATATTACCACTTCCACATCCACGTTGTCCACATTGCCTTTGAGCCCGGCGCTACTCAGGCTGTGGGCAAGGCTATTGGTCTCCAAAGTATCATTGAAACCCTCAAGATTATGGTAAGTGAGTCCGGAGAAGATCCCGGCATGGACAGAGTTGCTATTAGTTATGGTGTCGGGGAAGCCACAGAACTGTGGCGGAAGGTATGGCAGCCGATCAAAGAGAAGACCAAAACGTCATAAATTATGCTCAATAAAATGAAATTCCAAATTAAACAAAAAAACAGGAATCCATTAAAACCAATGGACTTCATAAACCGTCTATTTCTGAGCCAACTCCTTCACCGTCTTCACCAAAGTGTCCATAGATGATCCCTTGGAACACTCAGTCCAGTAACCCCCGTCCGCGATACAGTAGACCTCGTTATCCACTCTGACGGTGCAACTCTTGGTCACGTTTACCGCGGCACTCTCCTGGACACTTCTTCTCAGCATATCCATCCCGTGCGCTCCATCTTCTCTGGTAGTGCACTCGTTCAACTTTTCAAAGTCCATACCGTGCTCGAGGGCGCAGTCTTGGATCAGTGCGCGCTCGGGAATATGGGGATAGTCGCGGGTGATGCACATGGTGAAGCCAAGAGCAATTTTGGGATCCTGGTAGAGTTCAAAGGCGCAGAGTTCAATAATGTTGCCCATGCCTGTTGGGGTAGTTAGTAGGTGGTGGTGGGTTAGGGTGGTGGTAACGTCACTAGACTTACATTCGGTGGGGCCATGTTTGCAAAGGACACCGCCGTCGTCTTCGCTGAGACTGGAGATTGTTAGTTTGCTAAAATGTCGAGTTACAAATATCTTAAAAAGCACTTACGCGCCGATGAATGACAGCTTAAAGTCAACCAGGTCATTAACCTGCATCATAGCCGGCAATATCATATCAGTCAAGCACATCTACAACCGTTAGTCGCATATCTGGAACTCGGAACTAGCACCCCAACATACCTCAGCATCCGGACATTTACTCATTATGTGAATCTCCAAAGGCACCTTCCTCATCACTAACTCCGTATCCAGCCCACTCGCCCTCCAAACCTGCCCCTTCCCATACGCCTCCTTCAATTCAACCAACCTTTCCATTGGCGTGCTACCGGCTTCCCATCCCCAGAGGCTCAAGACAATCAAGGCGCCGATGGCCAGAATTGTTGTGATGCGGGAGCGCCGGCAAAACATGGGCCAGAGGCTGGGTTCGGGGGCGACGAGTTGGGCGAGAAGCGCGGGGGGTTTCTCGGTGGGTGCCATGGGAGCGACAAATGGTTTTTAGGCGTGAAGTCTGGATTGTCGTGAAGATGGAGGCGCAGAAGGATACAAGACGAAGTTCTTTTTGATTTGGATATATCGAGAGTAAAGCGCTGAAATTCGGATTTCAATATTCCGATAATCCAGGGTAGCGGCGTAATAGGACGTTATCGTGCTTGTTTTTCGACGGGTAGTGATACGCTCATGGTGTCGCACGGCTCAGGCACATGTGGGAGTTGTGATTTAACCAGGGCGGTGAATAGCTGGCGGCAGAATTATATGCTTACATCATGACTCTAAGATCCGTCTTCGTAGCTAAAGGGCGGTTTTCACAAAAATAATGTTCAATTAATATTGTGAAAGATTTTCAATAGTGACAGATACCAATGTAGAGAGGCTATGATTTTTTGCAGGGCTATTTACTAAGCGTTGTCTTTCCGGACAAAAAGATGTGCGGATCTTTGGCGGAACCCGTTATTTTTATTGTGGGGTTAGTTAATTATGAGATCAGCAATGGACACATGGCGACCAGCCATTTACACTAGCAGCGCCAATAAACTTTGCCCTTTTTTTTTTTTTACCATATTGCACCATATGAACTCACAGGTAAGAAGGCTTTTTTTTCTCACCCATTCCCAAAACTGTTGCACTACGAGATTGGCCTTGTGCAGCCTGCAAACCATGTCTCACCCATACCCACCAATCACCCTGCGGAGTTACATACCAGCCATCCGAACTAATGACCTTGTTGCGGTGCTGCTTTCCTCGCTCTGGAAGCGAACTATGGGTGGGCTACTCTTTCTGTGATTGTAACCACACTCTGTTGTTGCGACCATTTGGTGTAACCTGTTGTGGATAACGGGCCGTGTCGAGGGATGTCACCGGACGTTCGCCCTTTTGATTAGCAACAAGGAATCACATGCATTAATGTATTGTGATGGACCTGTTGGTCTATCCTCTTTGAACATTGCTCCTAAAATTGCCATGTCGGGCCTGTCGGACTTCTTTCTGAATATTCAATCGAAACTGAGCTGGTGGTTACTAGCCAGTTAACGTAGTGATGCTTGCAATAACTTTAGGATTGTATGTATTTACATAAGTGCACGTCGTCCAAGGAGGAGTCGCAAATAAATGATAGGCAGCTAAATAGTTCCACAATGCGGAGAGTATGTAGCCAGCCATACTCAGGGGTTGTGTATCAATCAGGAAGGAACAGTGAACTTCAAAAAGGACTGTTTTATACTACGGCTGTCGATATCGGGTCGCTCCATGACCGTGGAGGACACCATTACGTTCGGTTAGTCTTTGGTCCAATGGCTACGATCAGTCATGAATTCTGAGAAAATGTAAATAGACTGAATTCATGGGATGTAGACAGTCAGGATGTATCGGCTCACCGATTCTTTTTCATGTTCCCCAGGCCCTGACATTGGATGCGGAAGCCATTGTGAAAAAGATGTCACAGGAGTGGCCTCGATGCGCGGACAATGGCGGTAAGTCGACGATCCCCGCCCCCGCAGCAAGCAGGGAGCAAACCATGGCATTCCTTGAGTGCGACAACACAGCCATGCACCGAAGGAAAAACTTCGTCACCCATACACCCACGCACGCTGAACATGAAATATCTCACTAAACATCAAGTTTTTGTGGGAATCATGTGTTGCCAGTGGCTGTTGATACTGGGTGGTGAACATATATGGATCAAGTAAATAAATAAAAAGTCCTACGTGATTGTTTCTTTTAAAAAATAGGGTAACTTCCACTTTTGAAAGGTGGTGTAATGCTTCGTAATCAGATCCGAGAGCAATTTTCCGGTTGGAATCCCGGTCATAACTAACTTATTTACATCACTCACTATCCAGCCCAAAATTTTCAAAAATTCACATTGCAGTGAGACACGTATATATTGGTCGAGACATCTGTCCTGATTTATGGGGTTTGTAGATTTCCATGTTTTTTGCGTCTACTTAAGTTGAACCATATCATTGAAAAGTTATAATTTTTGTAACAAAGCCTCTGTTAAGTCGAGTAGTACACAACTGTGTGTCTACTATGAGTCCTTATAAAACACTGTAAGTCGACATACGCACTGACTTTCCAACATCGGGACCAAAGTTGACACGTGAGGGCTTATTGTCAGTGAGCCACCGGCGACAACTCGGCCGCCATCACTCAGCTACCCATTCCCCCAATGCCGAGATTCCGCAGCACCAGTCTCCGCCACCCCAACCCCACATTATCCACCGCCCGGACCCACTTTCGGCCCGGAAGATGAGAACGATGCTACGCCGACTGAAAACACACCTCTCATCACCCGTGTCGGGTCTCCTGATGACACACCCAAGGGCCTCACGCCGTATAACAATGGCCTCTTGATTAACATAACGACAACTCGGTTTCATGTCCTGTTTGCGTTGATTTTATTGGTGTTCTTTCTTAGTTGTTTCGATGCCACGATCATGTCGAGCAGTCACCCCATCATTACATCGTATTTTGGCTCCTCCAATAGTGCTTCTTGGATGAGCACGGCGTTCATGCTCATGCAGACTACGGCACAGCCCTTGATTGGAAGATTCTCGGATGGCACTGGCCGCAAGATTCCCTTTTTGTTGATGACGTCTACCTTTGCTCTGGGAACCTTGGGCTGTGCGCTAGCTCCTAACTTGCTGTGCTTTGTCCTGTCCAGGGCGCTGTGCGGACTTGGTGCTGGTGCTTGTATAGTCTTAGGAACCGTAGTCATCGGTGACATTGTGCCTGTCCGGTAAGTCCATTACTGATGAGGTTATCTAACAAGCATAACTAACCTTCAAAGTCGTCGTGGTGCTTACCAATCTGCCATCAACGCCAACTATGGTGTTTCCTCCTCTCTGGGAGCTGCCATGGGAGGCTGGATGGCCGATGCTCTTGGTTGGAGATGGGAGTTTGGCATCCAAGTTCCTCCACTTATTCTTTGTGTGATTCTCATGTACTTCTATATTCCCGATGATCTTGGCCGTGAGAAGAGAACGGATACTTTGAGTGATATCGCCCGTGTCTTTGATTGGGCTGGTTCCTTCTTCTTGACGATCACCATTACCTCTTTTGTATTCTTTTTTAGTCTCGGTGGCAATATCTACCCTTGGGATCATCCCTTTGTTGTCGCTACCGGCATTTGCTTCATAATTGCTGCCGTTATCCTCGTCTATATTGAGAGCTGTGCCACACATCCCGTTATGCCGCTTTGGATTATTACAAAGGCTCCACACATGAACCTCACCGCTGCTAATGCTTGTGCTGCCGTCATCATCAATGCCATCTGGTTCAACGCCCCGCTATACTTCCAGGCCGTGATCCTCACCTCTGCCACCGAGTCAGGTCTCAACCTTGTATGTCCCATTATTGCTTCTTGCATTTCGGGTATCTACACTGGGTTTGCCATCCAGAGCACTCATCGCACTAAATGGCCCGTTATGCTCGGCGCCGTCATGCTGGCTGCTGGTGTTTTACTTATCTGCACAATTCACCGGGGCCAGAGTCAGCTGGAATACATCCTCTATATGCTTCCCGCTGCCTTTGGTCAAGGATTCCAATTCCCTGGCACTTTCATCGCAATCTTGAATGAGAATTCACAGCAAGATCAAGCTGTTGTCACTGGGTCTCTCATCTTGTGGCGGTCGTTTGGCCAGATCATTGGTATTGCCAGCAGCGGCCTCATTGTGCAGAACGCCCTGAGATTCTTCCTTGACCTGAAGGTTCAGGGCCCTGAGAGAGACTACATTATTGAACTTGTCCGGAAGAATGTTGAAGCGATTGCCAAGTTGAAGCAACCATACCTGGAACAGGTCATTCAAAGTTACGAGGCTGCACTCAAGACGATGTTTTTCACAATGTTTGTCATCTCTGTCGGGTCTGCATTGTTGATATGGCCAGCCAAGTTGAGGGGATTAGGAGCTCTTCAAGAAGAAGAGTTGGCCCGGGAAAGAGAGGCTGCTATTGCTGCTGAGTCCGAGGAAGGCCGGTCGCAGGAAGTTTGAGGTCTCATCGACTATTTACCTCTTCACTTTTTCTTTCTCGTCAGTTGATCTTAGTAGTTAGAATTTTATAGATGTAAAAAAAGTTAATGATGAAAGATTGAATTGGGACATGACATTAATTACTGAGGTAATGTTTTGATGGAAAAAAAATATTAAAAAAAAGGATACTCCCCCGGACAGGCTTGAACTGTCAACCTCCTGATTGCCGAGATGAAGATCTCATAACAGTCAGACGCGCTAGCCAATTGCGCCACGGAGGATCAACCGCTAAGGTTAGCATGTACAATATTTATATAGAAAAATAAGCATCCTGAGGTTGGAAACGGAAAACTTATTGTAATGATAGTAATTCAACTAAAGAATGCATTACAGGAACGACGATGAATGTATTTTGTAATGTATAGATCTTAAATCTACCAAAACACAATGCTGATACGCCATGCAAATTACAAAATGGCATGCCTACACAAAAAGAACAAACGCCCAAAACTCCAGACAAAACCCATTCCGTACATACATCGCGAAATAAAAAAAATAAAACAATATGAATACCACACGACGGATATATCATGAAACACTGAGTTATTCTTTAGTTCACCAGCATCACCTGCAAGGCTGCCAACTCCTCTTGGGCCTGCCGATACTCTTCCTGTACCTCTCTCTCCCGCTTGCTGACGGCTGAGACCTCCTCGCGGAGGGCAGACAGCCGTCTTTGGATGGCGGTTTCTTCGGAGAGGGTGAGGAACTTCATGGCGGAGAGGACGTGGCGGGTTTCGAGGATGGCGGAATGCGCTTTGGAGAAGTTGGTGACGAGGGTTTTTTGACGGGCTTGATAGCCGCCGAGGTGGAGGGAGAGTTTCTTTTCGATTTTGGCAGAAGAGGTGGCTTGATCGACAAGAGTGGACTGGATGGACTGGGGAGTTATTAGTGGTGGAGTGAATATTGAAGCGGAATTTGATGGATACTTACGGAAATGGCAGTGCGGATAACAGCGTTGATTTCATTTTCGTCGTCGTCCTCGTAGCAGCCAAGACCAAGGAGAGTGGCATTGCTATTGCGGCTCTCAAAGATTTCTCTCAGAGCCGCCCTTGGAGGCGCTGGTTGCGCTTCGGCGATGATTTGTAGTCTGGCTTCAGACAAATCATCATCTGAGATGATCGGCAGAGCTGGAGCATTACCAGAAAGCTTAGCACCGGGAACAGGATACTTAGAAATATCATTGGCGATGAGAAGAGCAGACTCCCGAGCAATAAGGGTACGAGGGTCGGCGTCCCGACTAACACTGGGAATCGTAGTACAATCAAAGACTAAGGGTCTCGGAAGACCCTTTTGCATAACCTGTGTTCTTCTCTTGCGCTCAAGAGCTTCCTGAGCCTCCCGATGAGCTCGTTCATAGCGGTCTCGTTCCGCGGCATCCTCAGCCAACTGCTCCTCAGTTTTTGGCAACTCTTTTTCTTCAGGAAGTTCAAGCTCCCACTCGGTTTCTTTGGGCTTGGGAAGCGAGGCAAGGCCAGCCCGTACGTTCTGTCTCACAGCAAGATTGTGCATCTTCACATCGCGGGGCGTAGCGCCGACAGGTGTACCAGTGCTTGCATTCAGTGCAAGTGTGTCGCGGGGGGTACGAAGTGGGGTTTGACCAGGTCCGACAGGAGTAACAGAGCCAACGGGTGTGGCAAAGGGATTGGCAGTGATGACCTGTTGCTTTCGCGGCGCAACACCATCGAAACCAGTGGATGAAATTCCCTCAACAAGAGGGGCATTCTCACCACCAAGAAGGGCAGATTGGTTGTTCTGCAGCGCCTTAATGTTGCGAATTTCATTGGCAATGTGGTCGTCTTCTTGCGCAACACGTGGGGTACGGATTGGCTGATTATTGTTGAGTTTGGCATAGTCACCAACAAGACCACGGGTCGCATCGTTGTCATTACTTTTGGCCATCATGGTGGCCCTCTCGCCGATCTTGCCCAGCTTAACGATATCCTCCATCTCACTATCGCCCAATTGCGGTGCAGGCAGGTTGAGAGGTCTCCGCTTACTACTCTGTTCAGCTTCTCTGATCCGCTGCAACTTGCCCGCTTGAATCGCTGCACTCGACAGTGAAGGCCCGTCCTTCTTCTCATTCTTGCGACGCTTCTTGTTGACTTCTTCTTCCTCTTCGTCGCCCTTCCGCTTAGCACTGGCGAGTTGGTGCTTCTTGGGGTCAAAATTGGCACGCTCCCGCTCATTGCGGGCGTTCTCTTCGCTTGTATCGTAGAAACCAACCACGGGCTTTCTCTCAAAAGGAATGTCGGCATTGTAATCCATCTGGCCCTTCTTGCGAGTAACAACTTTGACATTGATACCGGCCGTCTTTAGCTCACGGCGTTTCTGCAAGGTTGCCAGACGACGGGACTCTTCCTGTTGACGTTCACGAGCTTTGCGCTTCGCCTTTTTACCCTGGGTGTTGGCGAGACGGGCGCGAGCTTCACTCAGCATTTCCTTCTCATCCTCGTCCAAGTCAATCGTATCGGGTTTCGCGGGCTTCGTTTCCGGGTCGGGGTCGATCTCGCCGGGTCGTATTCTGCGTACGTCGTCGGCACTTGGAGCTTGCGTCTCCCCGCCCTCAGGGCCAGTAAGTCCCAAGCCCTCTCGGGATTCAGCTTCATCAAGAAGCTTCTGATACCGCTCAAGACATTGGTTGGCAGTGCGGCCAACATTCTCAGCGATAGTGCGCCATTGCGTGGGAAGGAGCTTCGCGAGGTGGAGGAGTCTCTCGTCTTCGTCACGGCTCCATTCTGTTTTGCGGATACTGGGATCAAGCCATTCGTTCCAACGGGCTTTGCATTGCTTCGGAGTCTTACGAGCGAGGAGAGAGGAGACTCGAGCCCATTGGTTCAGACCGTACTTAGAGATGGCGGCCTTGAGTATTTCATCCTCGATATTGGTCCAGACACCACCTTTGACGACAGCCATGCTGGGCAAATAAACGTATTCCGAACAAGAATATAATTCGAGGCAACTGGTTTGTGTGTTGAAGTCGGAAAGGTCTCGGTAGTAATAAGTGTTGCGACACTATATGGCCGCCAGTGTCGAATTTCCACTAGTATCGCAAGGCTGAGAACAAAATGCTTTCATGAATTTTTACGGTTAACGCGCTTGAGGCTGCGGCCGTATTACAACTTTAAAATGGGTCATGAATGTAAATCCCTGTCGGTTCCTGGAATTGGGAGAATGTAGAGACATATTTTGCAGGTTATGGACCGTATATAGATTGAGCTTTGAACAACAAATACTTCGTGAAGTAATTCTAGTTGTTGCTCTGAAATCCTGAATATTGCCTCATCTTGTCTAATTTGTGCGTTGCTAGATGGTTGCATCAAAACTTCTGATATCGTCATGTTTCTAGTGAATTATGGTCTATTAACCTCAACATAAACTTCCAAACAACTAGCCTCCATTCATTAATCCGTCTGCACGGGACATAAAGTGTGATTTTTGTTCAGAACCATCACAACAAAGCTCACAACTCAGTTTGAATTTGCGTGAATCTTTTGCTCAAAGTCTGAATCGATTTGCATGCACCCTGGTGTCCAATACCCCCGCTTATCCTGTCACAGCACCTGCCGTTTTGGTCCCCGTTGCATCATGATTGAATCTTTGACACGTCCTTATCAGAAGTGATTCCATGATATTGCAGCCAATATCATATCAGGCCGCTTTGCATACTTAGAATTGGGTATTTCGGTAGTCCGATTGGTCGTCTAAGCCCTTTTCTCATAAAAACTCAGGCCGATTGGGACCTCTATATTATGCTATTTATCTATGCACCAATCCTCGAGTCAATCACATTGTCCCGCTCCTAGCTCTGTGGCAATTGTACCTGATGAGCTGTCCCATCGGCTTAGGGGGCAATATACTTGGGTCGGGTTTGTGCTTCCTCGTCCGTCGTATTTATCAACTACATAATAAACAACCTAACTTGATTATTACCAATCCAAAATTAATTGGTGAGAAGTCAAGGCGCAAGTCTGCCCGTGTCATTGAGTTTCCAGTTGTCTCACTTTCTCATTTTCAATAAATTCATATATACTTCATATCATGGCATACAATAACTAGTCGTTCTTTATCAAGCAAGTTTTTTTTTGACGTCAATTCACCTCGTTGGCCAGGCTAATAGTCATCGGCCCTCAGCACGATCCTGCCAACTCAAGTCCGGGTGGGTCACTTTTTTTGTGATTTGCGCTTGGTTGAGACCTATTTACAACTCTACAGCGTGTCGCTCTCTATCGAGAGCCAATCGCTAGAAACAATGGCGACTAATCACATGCCAGAGGCTGCCGTGTCTGAAACGACACGACTTCTGGTCTCGGAGACTCCGGTCCGGAAAGAAGCTTGGGCTGGGTTTGACGACTTTAAGAACCTGCCTTGGTATCGCAGGCCTTCAGTATGTGGTTAATCAGGTGCAGAGATCAGATGCATGCAGCTAACTCATGTCAGATCTTCTGGCTTATACCCCCTTTCTTTTTATTCACCCTGGCCTTTGGAGGTACCATCGTTCCCAAGATCAATCTGTAGGTTACAACATCCCTGGCCTTTTATTCCTTTATTTCTAATCCGTGGCCCTCGTAGTATGTTGAGCTTGGTCTGTCGGCGTCATCTCGCTGAACGGGCAATCCTTGACCCCACCTTCATTTTCACGCCTGTAATTCTCGGTGCTGAGAATCCCCAGTGTCATGTTCCCGAGATCCAAAAGGCCGTCAGCGAGTTCATGGCCATTTGCACGGGCACCACCGGGGTATTGAGTGCCGTCGCCGCTCCTCGTCTTGGGAAACTCTCTGATCGCTATGGTAGGCGCAAGCTTCTGGGCATTGCCTCAATGGGCGGTGTTATGGCTGAGATTGTTGCTATCTTCTGTGCTAAATTTCCCGATACCATTCATTATCGTTGGTTAATTCTCGGTGCCTTTTTCGATGGTATCGCGGGCTCCTATACGGCTGGGAGCATCCTCAGCCACTCTTATACTAGCGATTGTACCCCGCCATCAAAGCGTGGTGTTGCCATTGGGTATCTGCATGCGTGTCTGAACATCGGTATGGCTCTAGGTCCTGTCCTAGCTGCCTACTTTATCAAAGCCACGGGAATCTTGATGTCCATCTTCTACGTTGCTCTTGTTTGTCACCTGAGCTATGTCATCGTCGTAACTTTCATCATTCCAGAGTCTCTGTCTGCATCTCGGCAACAAGCTGCTCGAGAAAAACATCGGATTGATGAGTCGCGCCTCAAAGACTCTGGTCTTTCTTGGATATCACGCCAAAATCCACTAGAACCGCTTCGCATCCTGTGGCCTTTTAATCCACGTCTTAGACAAAATCTTGTAGCCCTTGCAGTAATTGATACCGTCGTTCTTGGTGCCGGCATGGCTCTTGGAACTACGCTTCTCTTGTACAGTGGTTACGTCTTCAACTGGACTACTCTTGAAACCTCAAAGTTCCTTTCAACTGTATCAACAGTACGATCATTAATCTTGATCGTTATTGGTCCTACGCTCAATTACTTCTTCAGGATTCGTCCAGCTAGAAGACAAGCCGAGGCCTTGGCTACAGAAACTCTAACCGCAGATGATGTCCTCAAACAAATTGAGCACGGATCGAAGGGTGCTGACTATCTAGACATTCTCATAATTCGCATCGCCCTCATATTCGACATGGTCGGTATGCTAGGTTATTTTTCTGCGACTTCCGGTGCCATGTTCCTTGCGTCTGGTGTCATCACCGCTTTCGGTGGTCTCTGCGGTGCGTCAACTCAAGGTGCTGCCTCAAAGCACGTTTCTAGTGAACAAGTCGGTCAACTTCTGGGAGCTGTTGGTCTCCTTCAAGCAGGCTCAAGATTCGTTCTCACATTCGTTTTTAGTACAGTTTATTCCATGACTATCGAGACTTTCCCCAATGCTGTCTTCGCTATTCTGACCATTTTCTTGGGTGTCTGCATTGCTATCAGTTTTGTGGTGAAGACAGGTGTCTACAGCGAGGATATGGATCTTCACGGGACTCTTCCTTCTCCTATTGCTGATGAATTACTTATTTGATGCATTGGTTTACTTTCAATTTATATATACTCAATACACTTTTTTATAGTCGCTATCGTATCTGTTTTCATTGTTCATGGTAGGGTTAACGTTCCTGAAGGGTCTGTGTAAGAGTAAGTGTAAATGTAAGCGACTGCCTAATTAGGAAAAATGAGATGCAACTTTCCCTAAAAGTTTAACATTAAACAACCCTGGGAAGTTGTGTGAAGTTGTGCGAGTAAAGTCCAGCCTCTGAATTTGATTTTTGCGATTTGCAAAATCACATGATTCACTATATCGTAACAGTTGACCTCATTGCCATCATCAAATTACTTTTGTCCAGCTCCTATTGCAATCTTTATTACCATGGCACCTAGACAGAAACCAAAGAGAAAAACAGCTGGTAAGTATAATATATCACAGTACAAAGAATGTATCACCAACTGGCACTCTTACACACAGAGCTTGCACGATTACTTGGCCGGAAGCCGCCAGGAACCGAGATAAGCCCGCCTTCATCCTCAGTGAAGCGTTCTGGACGTAATTCTTCACCCAAGAAGACACCAGCGACCTCGACATTTCGCCCCGGAGTTACTGTTAATTCTTCGGCTACGATGAGAAGAAAAGCCGATACTCCAATGCTTCCGCCATCACCGCCCAAGTCAGCTACCAACAAATACACCCATACCTCTGAATCTTCTACTTCACCCTATGATCTTCCGAACAACGACACCACAGTTCCAACAACGGGGGCTCAGTTTCCGTCACCCAGTCCTGGGGAGATTGTCACGGATAGTCCACCGAAAAAGGGAATTCAAACATCAGTGACAGAAACCCTAGAAACCCAGATCAAGAAATTTCAGAGCAGAATTCGTCTCAACCCCGAAGTTCGCAATTTCTTTTCACCTCAGATTTCTGAATGGAGTTCTGCGCAGGATTCAGCCCTACAGCGTTCGGATGAAAAGCTCAAACCCAGCACTATACAAAGCAGCGCCTCAGCCCATGATATTCATGCCATTCCAGGAGAAACTTATCGGGGTAAACGACAAACAAACTTGTGCTCTCCAATGATTCGTACTTATAGACGCAGACAGCCAGATGAGTTGGTATCTCCAAAGAAAGTCTCTGGGACGAAAGGGAGGCTGGCGGGTACAGAGAGTGACCACATTTACTCTGTGCCATCAAGCCCTGCCAAGCCCATGACCACGACCAAGTCAAAACCGGGACTCAAATCTGCAACAAAGAGGTCAGATGAGGGCAAACAATTGAGAATCATGACCAGGCTCCCTTTGGCCCCGAAAGATTCCAATATCCGATCGTCAGCTCGTACTTCAAAGTTTGCTCTTTTGCGCGCTAAGTTGGAAGAGGAACCATCAGCTCTCTCCAATCCAAATATCTCAAGACTAATCCAAGAGACCAAGCGCAAGTCAGATGAGGAGAAGCAGCGGCTTGACGATGCTAGCTCGAGCCACCAGGATACCGCCAATACTTTTCAGAATGGAGAGCCTAGTGCACCTCGTGAACGTCAGGCCAAGCGTGCTGCTCTGGCAAATCCTGTTATAATCTCCAGTGACGAGGATTCCAGTGATAAAGACGAGGTTGATTATGATGAAGAAGATGAGGACGAGGAATTTTTTCCATCCAAGAAGGCACGACGGTCTCGAGTCAAACACAAGGACACTAAAACGGAAATAGAGATTAGAAAGCACAAGCTGGAACATCTTAAGCAACCAACAGATCAGAGTTTTGAAAAATCGGCTATCAACTCGGGAGTTTCGCAGAAAATTCCCAACAAAATTATTATCGAGGATGACCGGCAAGCTATCTTGTCTTCAATCCTTCGTCCTTCACCTCGTAAACAATCGGTCTTACCTTTATCCGTGCCTCTAGTTGTGGGTGACTCCGTCTCGACTAGCTCTCCACCTGCAGCCCCGGATAAATTGCGCACTGTCATCCCGCCCCCCCCTCTCCCACTTATTCCGCAACCTAGAATCCCATTAACAGAAAAGAAGACACCCGACCAGGCAATCACATCTACCATGAGTCTTACACATGACGATTCATCAGGAAGTATATCTGACTTCAGTTTACATCCATTTAAAGCTCCTGTATTTTCACCGTCTACAATGGATTTTAGCCTTTCGTCATCTCCGGTTATTAATACTGCTAAAACTATCAAAGAGACCATTTCACAAAAGAGGCCAGAAACACACCAGAAGCAAACACAGGACACTTCCAAAGCTCCATCTTCTCCGCAAAAGAAGCAGCCAAAACGACATGGTGATGACCCAATGAATTTATTGTCACAATTACTTGGTGGTAATTTTGGGTTCGGTGGGAAGGTATCGACAGACACAAGAGCATCAAAGAAAGCGAAGATATCTCACAATAACACAGACAGTATCGGGGGGTTGTAAGTCAAAATTAATCATGGAGGCAGGACATCCGTTAACATGTTACAGATCTGGAATGCTCATGGCTAGCTTTCAGGGAAATCAATCAAAAAAGGCTAGGCAACAAGCAAAGAAGAGTATTCGTGAAGCAGAATCTTCATTCAAGAAGCATAACAATGAAATTCTGGCAAAGCTCCAAGAAGAGAGCCTCAAGATGTGAGTTATGCTTTCAATATGTGGTCGTTGGTCGTTGCTAACCGTCAAATCAGTGCTATTAAAGAGCAGAAAGTCAAGAACACTATATCCAAACGTCTCCAAGAGCTCCCCATCATCACAGCACCATCCAAGGTTGGATTGCGTTTGGCCCACGCCGAATGGGAGCAACTGTTAAAGGAAGAGCATGAACTAATTCAGTTGTATGCTGACATATCCAAATCTGTCGAGGATCATAACCTCACAATATCGAGTCAACGGTGGGAACAAGATTGGAATGAGGTGGAGGAGTTGCTTTCACTCGGTGAAACTGTTGCTGAGAAAATCATCCAGGTTCATCTGTCCGCTGAGACTAAGCCCGGAACAGCGTACAAGAACTTAATGGGGACATTGGATCCTAAGGAAACCGAGGTGGCCCAAATTCTTTTCCCAGATAGCCTTGATCAGTTGCAGAAGAAGGCATGGGGCCAGGTAGTGTGGGGGTTGTGGGAAGCGCTGAATAATATTGCTGCCATTACCGGAGGTGGTTCATAGTAATGCTGATGTTGGATTGATTCTATTGTACCTCTTCTTTCTTCCTTGTTACACGAAATATATCTAGATCCTTGCAAGTGACTAATATACTCAACTGACCAGGTCAGGGATAATTCGAAGAAAATCCCCCCTCCTCCTGTTGTGGGGTTTTACATTATAAGTGCCACAAAACTCCACTTCATTGGTCGGCCCTAATGTGTACGCCACACAAATCCTGCAGAGAAACCCACAAACGCCACCACCAAAAATTCGAATTTTGAATCAACTTATGTTTACCGGAAATTCTTACTCCTCTCTGAATATCACTTTTTTTTCTGTGTCAACCAAAGGTCTCTTTCTCGGCCCGTATAATCAGGTATGTTGACACCGACTCTGATGGGCTGAATCTTTCCCGTGATGAGGAAGTAGTAGCTGTCTTTGTAACTTAAATTTATGGTTACCGAATAATCATTTTCTCAGCAACAGTTAAAAAGTCGATACTTACTAGTCAGCCACTTGGAAGCTTTCGAAGCTCCCGTTGGCTTGAGCAACAACTGACAACTACCACTTCCTATATGCGAATTCGGTCAGCTCTTCACCTATGTCATCTGTGCTAACTATCCTCTATTAAGTCAAAATGGGTGCCCTTAAGTACGTCGAAGAGATTCAGAAGCGTAAGCAGTCGGATGTCATCCGCTTCCTCAACCGTGTCCGCTGCTGGGAGGTACGATAAAATCACAACTCGGTCCGAGTCCAATACAACCGTGAAACCATTATGTGGATGCTCTTGGGCTGTACACCACGGCCGGCATGTGGACCGTGTCATTGGTAACTGATTTGACGTCTTGGTTATCTCTGAAAAAGTGAGATATTATGCAAGATGAATCTTTGGTTGCCGAAAGGACGACTTGGGGAGCTACCGGTTTATAGTTACATGTCCCTTCATCCTTGCTATACACTCGTTGAACATTATGCTGAGAGTGCATCAATATAGCTGCGTCAACTGAACGTTATCCATCGTGCTTCCCGCCCTTCGCGTCCCGACAAGGCCCGCCGTCTCGGTTACAAGGCCAAGCAGGGCTACGTCATCTACCGCGTCCGTGTCCGCCGTGGTGGCCGCAAGAAGCCCGTTCCCAAAGGTGCCACTTACGGTATGTACTTGCTATTCTCCACATTGTCTCTAGCTTAGATTACTAACTCCTCTCTAGGCAAGCCCACCAACCACGGTGTCAACCAGCTCAAATACCAGCGCTCCCTCCGTGCCACCGCTGAGGAGCGTGTTGGCCGCCGCTGCGCTAACCTGCGTGTCCTGAACTCCTACTGGATCAACCAGGACTCCACCTACAAGTATTTCGAGGTCATCCTAGTCGACCCCCAGCACAAGGCCATCCGCCAGGACGCCCGCATCAACTGGGTCGTTGCCCCTGTCCACAAGCATCGCGAGGCCCGTGGTCTTACTTCCACCGGCAAGCGCTCCCGTGGTCTCAACAAGGGTCACAAGTACAACAAGACCCGCGCCGGTCGCAGAAAGACCTGGAAGAGACACAACACCCTGTCCCTCTGGCGCTACCGGTAAATGCTCTGAGGATGAGGCACTGGTGGACGTTCGTAACTGGATCTGTCTGCCGGTGTTTCTGCTTCTCCGGCAGTGTCCATTTCTGTCATCTCTGCTGTTGCTACTGTTGAAAAGCTTAGGAAGCGTGGTTTGGGATCATCATCGGACCATGGCCATGGCTATGGGCTAGGAAGGTTTCTGCTATGCTGACGGCTTTTCAATCGGGTGGTTTAATAGATGAGGGGACGATAGAGCCGCAATGACACTAATAAAAAAGAGAAAAGTAAAAGCATATGAACAAAATGGACACTATCCTTGTATATTTTTGAACGACAGATTGATATTCTGGGATTATGGTTTTTCTCTTTGGATGTTTCGCTGGGGAACACAAAAAACGGGGTAGGGATTTTGTGGTCGGCAAAAAAAGCCCACACTGGTCCGGCCTTAACAGTCTTTTCCTTTTCTAGCAGGTCTGTTTAGCATTTGCTTAGTCATTTTTCTTCTGGTCGGTGTTATTGCTTTCTGGGTTGAATTATGGGTTATGGTTGCTCTCTTATCGGATCACAACACATGAATACAGGACGTAACTGTTTCTATGATAATGAGCGCCACCACAAAAGCGATAGTCCAGTATCAAGAGATCAAAATATGGTGCCATGTTGCTTATAGACCGTTTGAATCGGAATTGCTGTACGATTTATCATGACCTTTCGTGGCGTTTTGCATATGTTGACCTACGTGTAAAAGAAAAAAAAGTCCTTTGGAATGAAGACGTTGGCCTGAGAGCTGCTATTGGAGTTAAGAAGCTCATTCTCAAGGGGCAAAAAAATAACTATAACTCTACTATTGTCCAAAGTCCAGCTTGCCTATTGTCTTGGTTTCTATCTCGGCCATTGTGAAACAAAATTATTCTGACACCCACAAAATTTTGAGATCTGCACAAATTACTAAAAAGATAGCTGCGTAATCTGGGAATCGAACCCAGGGCTAATCGAAATCACTACCTGCTGGCAACGATTAATGTTACCACTACACCAATTACGCATAGCACCTATTAGAAGAAGTAGTGATATATTGGACCAAGATGTCTTCATGTAACTGTCGGTAACCGAAGTGTGCTTCCTGGTGGTTGTAACTTGGAGAGAAACGTACGTGCTTGAATGTTCCTTTTACCATTACCGGTCTGTGTTCAATGACACAATGACATCACCTCCCCTGTTTCTCGCCATTAGCCCACGTCCCTCCATAAAAATATCGTACGACCTAAGGTTGTACGAATGATGTCCCTTCAATTCATTATTCGGATCCTATTGTCCTTATGAGGACAGGGAAGTCAGAGGTTACATTGTGTTCCCGGAAGATCGAGAGGGGGAATTGCTGACGGGAAGGGTTGGAAAAATGGGATATGAATTGTTTTTGTTAGGAAGTCACGTGAGGGGGGCTTCGAGGTTGTTTTGTATAAATAGAAAACGTTGAGTTAAGAGAGTGTTGATATTGATGAAATTGATAGTTTGATACTTTTAATATTTGTTTTTGTTTGTAAGGTTACCTTATGATGCCGAGGGATCCGAAAGAGACTCAGGTTTATCT
Organism: Ambrosiella cleistominuta; assembly: GCA_017139545.1. Taxonomy (NCBI): domain Eukaryota; kingdom Fungi; phylum Ascomycota; class Sordariomycetes; order Microascales; family Ceratocystidaceae; genus Ambrosiella; species Ambrosiella cleistominuta. Next base: position 172,518 of record JABFIG010000020.1, on the reverse strand, counting down.
GGTCGGCGCGGGTATTGCCTCGTTGGCAGCAGCGGTTCACCTTATTGCAGACTTTGATGTTCCTCCGGGGAGCATTCACATCTTTGATTCAGCAGAGACAGCCGGCGGATGTCTAGTATCGCCAAGGGAAAGAAGTGAACAGGATGGCTACATAATCAAGGCGGCCAGGAAAATTCGAGGCTCGTACTGCTGTCTTGAGGAAATGCTGAAGCGCATACCGAGTCCGGAGGCCCGGGTCGAAAAGCGAGATGATGAAGAATGGGAACAAGTGGAGGAAGACAAAGTTGCAGAAGCTCCATCTCAGCCACAGGAAACACTTGCCGATTATCTCCGGAAACTATCTGAGGTCAAAACCCAGCAAATGACCTCCGATACCCCCATAATCCGCATGTCTGCGACGACCCTCTCAGGCCCCGAGCCAATTCTACTGACCTCCCTCTCTCTTTCGCCCACCCACCAAGTCTCCCTGACCCGCTTCGTTATGTCCCCCGAATCCACCTTTGCACACAGCGAAGTCCAGGAGCACTTTGACCCGTCGTTTTTCGAGACAGTCTTTTGGGATTTATGGTCAAGTACGTATGTATTTCATCCATGGCATGGGGCGGTGGAGTTCAGGAGGTATTTGAGGAGATTTCTGGAGGATGTACCGGGATTGGCGTCGGGGAAGGGATTGGGAGGGGGAGCGGGGAATGAGAGGTTGGAGATTGTGGGGCCAGTGGTAGAGTGGCTGCGGAAAAAGGGGGTGGATTTTGTCACGGGTGAGTTCTGGAGACGCTGGAGTGTTTATGAGAAGAAAGATACTGACGGGTGATAGGAACTACGGTAGATGACGTCCGGTTTGTAATGGATGGTGACAAATTCTACGCTTCGGAAGTCATTACCACACAAAAGCAGTCAGACGACAATAATTTGCCCATATCAAAAAGCTACAGTTTATTCTACACAGACATTCTGCTTGTCACCCTCGGATCCGTCGCCTCTGGTATAACAGCCGGCACAAACACTTCACCGCCATCACTTCCATCCACCTTGGATCCACTGAACTACTACGGCCCTGCGTGGTCCCTTTGGTCTCGCCTCATCTCTTCTTGTCCGGACCCTAGTGCCCTTGGGAACCCTTTAGCATTCTGTACAGATACTTCGCGATCCTCATGGCTTGCTTTTACCACAACCTTTTGTCAAGACACTCGATTCTTTGATAAAGTACTCGAATATACCGGTGGATCATGTCCGCTTTTGACCTTCAGAGATTGTCCCTGGATGCTTTCGATATCTCTGCCTAAACAACCCTACTTCGAGGAACAACACCCCGATACACGAGTCATGTGGGGCTACGGGCTGTTTCCCGACCAACTCGGCATCTTCGTTAAGAAGTCAATGGACCACTGCAACGGCAGTGAACTTCTCACCGAGGTCCTCGGACACATGGGTATCACGGGATCCCTAGCGTCTTCCATCCTTTTCTCTGCCATCACTATCCCTGTCATGATGCCGCTAACGGGGGCTCCGTTGCTAGCAAAGGAAGAAGGCGATCGACCAAAAGTTGTTCCAGATAGCAGTGGGAATCTGGGGCTCTTAGGCCAGTTTGTAGAAATGGAAAGGGATGCGGCGTTTACGATGGAGTATTCAGTGAGGTCAGCGCAGGAAGCGGTCGGAGGGTTGATGGGCGGGGGTTGGGGACCGCCGGAAGTGCCCGGGGGAGATCCATCGGTGGTGGTTTTGGGGGAGTTTATGAAAGCGATGATGACGTGAGATGGGGAGGGAATACAAAAATTATGAATTAATGATTATTCTATGATGTTTCAAATGAATTAAGTGATGCTGTGCAACGTTCAGATCAATGCGCTTAGTCATCTCAGTAAGGAGCATAGGTTTTGTGGGAATGGCAGGTGCTTACCGAGACACAGGCTAAAATGCTTAATTCGGCAGGGATGAAGGTTAATATCAAGTTTAGCAATGAGCAAGGCTATTCTATTAAATAAAGATAATTGTTATCTTCTCAATTATTAACTGTAATACTGTTGTCTTTTATATTTAGCTATTGTTCAAATTGCTCATCATCACGGCTGGAGAAGTACCAATACGAAACCAGTCATCATCCCCAAGACCCTAACAAACCCTCATCCGCTCGTTCAACCTCACCTCATCTCACTTCACCTCAATTCGCTCCATCCCCATCACAGTCCCTCACTAACCACACACCATGTACTCCCGCGACAGCAACATCATGCGCAAGCTCCTCGGCCGCGGCACCAGCAGCGTTGCCCTTGACTCCGCCGCGGCCACTACCTCTTCATCCACCACCACCTCCCCGTCTGACCCGCCCGTCGTCTCCGGGTCTAACGAGTCAACCGAGAGCTCTCTCGAGCTGGCACGGGGCCAGCTGGCGGCGCCAAGACTGACGAAGCATGCACAGGATGCAACATACGTGGCGGCGGCACCAGTATTGAACATTGATGCGTCGCCGGATGGGAGGTTTTTGGTGATGAGCGGGCGGCATATATTGCGGACTATCCGAGTGGACCGGACGGCGTTTTCGGATGATGTGGATTTGCGGGGGATGATTACGTCGATGAGGGGGGGTAAGGGGAGTGCGATTTCGGACCAGCTGTCGATTCAGGACGTCAAGTGGTTTGATAACTCGTCTGTGTTCACGGCGTGTGCGAGTGGGAAGATTTACTATTATGATCTGGTGGCATCGAGGGCGAATCAGGTCTTTGCGCCGCAGTTCTTTCACGATAATACGCGGCAGGTGACGGTACTGGATGTCTCGCCGCATCGGCGGAGCTGGGTGCTCTCCGGGAGTCAAGACGGCATCGTCAGAGTCTGGGACGTCCGGACGCCATCAACGCCGACAAGAGGTCGGCCAAATTTCCAATTAAATCTGTCAAGGCGGATCCAGGGCCATTCGGAGAGTATCCGGAGCATTCGGTGGTCACCGCGGGACGGATTTGATTTTGCGTTTGCCACGGAGTCGGGGACGATCTTCAAGGCGGATATGAGGGCTACGAATGCAGTGCCGAGGATGCGGATCAACGCGCATGAAGGGGCTTGCTCGTCGATCTCGTGGCATCCGGACGGGATTCATCTGCTATCGGGCGGCATGGACAATAAGCTCCATGTGTGGGATATGCACAGTACTGACAAACGGCAGCGGCCAAAGTGGGCCATCCACTGCCCAGCGCCCATTGGCCAGGCGCTCTGGCGTCCGAGTCTCTGGTCAGCGACAGACCAAGGACGGCGCGCCGCGCAGATTGCTGTGACGTACGATGCTAGTAGTCAGCGGCGACACGGCCGAAGCATGGTGCATATCTGGGATCTTGGAAGGCCGACGTTGCCGTACAAGATTGTCGAACGGTTCGATTCGGCGCCAACGGCCTTGTTATGGCGGGATCAGGATGTCTTGTGGGCGGCGGGACAGGACGGCACATTGCAACAATGTGATGTGGCGTTTGCTCCGAGAGTCCTCGATCGCCAGTCGATGAGTGCATTTGCCTTTGCGCCGAAGGGGGAGATGATGATGTTTCTGGATAAGCGGGCGCCGAGTGTCAATAAGATGCGGATGGGTCCCGGAGAGAAGAAGAGCGGGACACAGTCGATGGGATTGAGTCCGAAGCAAACGCCAATGATGAGCATTGGGAGGTCCGACTCCGATGAGGATCTAACAGGGACGTTTTTGAATCCGAGGGCGCCGAAATTGGGCAAGGCAAGAAGGGGGAGCATCAGAGGAGGTAGTTCGGGCGTGACGCCAGTGGGGACCAACAGTCACGGCGATGGTCAGCCGTACAAGCTGATGACGTCACCACATCAAGACACGCAGGCCATGACGTTGGAAGAGTCAATGCAAGCCACTGGAGAATTCACATTGACGCAGGGCATGGCCTATGCACCAACACCAGCCCGGACCGAGCCGGATATGTACCGGTACCTAACCTTCCGCTATCTCACAGGTCTCCAAAACGGACTCCCAGCCAAGGGCGACGACCCCCCACCGCTCAATGAACGAATCGCCGCTATCCTCGCCGACTACGCCACCGTCGCCCAAGGTGCTGGTCTGTTCCGCCTCGCCCAATCCTGGCTCATCCTCCGCCACGTCGTAAAGATCCTCCTCGAAACCCGTGCCGAGTACCACTTTCAAACCCGCATGTCGCAGGAACGTCGCATCATCTCCAAGGCAAATGTTGCGGCGGCGGCATCGGGAAAGTCTGTCCGGTCAGCTAAGTCAGGGGAGAATCTGCAGGGTAGAGAAAGTCTGGGGCCGGGGAATTCAGGGAATTCCTTGTTTCTGGATGGTAGTGGTGCAGGGAGATGGTCGGGGTCGAGGACTTCGGCGAGGTCTTTGTTATCGGAAGAGATTGAGAATATGTCAACTATGACAATGCTGAGAGTGGGGACTGTTTCAGATCTTAAGAGCAATGAACATGCCGCGATATCAGGGACACCGTTGTCACCAGTGCTGGAGGCGTCGTCGCATGCATTAGCTTTGCCGCGCCCCATAACATCGGCATCCGTGTCATCCGGAGGTGGTAGCCTAAGTCGGCTTAATCATCCGCCACTCAGTGGCAGTCCCCAGAGCCACCCGTATGTACCATCTCGTTCCCACACCCTATCCACAGCCAGTCACCAGAGCTCGGGTACCCATGCGAGCACCGAAGGTTATGATTTCTTTGGTGCCCCTGGCGAAGGCCCTACTGCTGGTGGTGGCTCCGATTCCATAGAGGTCCTCGGCCGCACCGTGAGTTCCGGCAATTTGACTAGGAATCATGCGGGACTTTCAGTGCCGATGCGGACGGATAGCGATGAAAGTAAGACTGGGTCACTAATAGAGGAGAGGAGCAGGCGGCCAAAGAATTGGGGAGTGAGTCAGAGTAGAGAGTCACTGGAAGAAGACTTTACCGGGTCCCGGGTTACGGTAGGGCGTATGTTGATATCAGAATCGAGGGAGTATGCCCCGTCAGAAGCAGACACTATTGAAATGACACTTACAACTCGACAACCGGTGCTCCCGAAGCTCAACGTGCCAGTATTGACTCCGCTTGAGAAGGCAATGACTTCCTCCTCGGCAACAATCATCGACTACGACTATCTTCCCTGGGCTGAAGACCCGCCCTTCCCATTCCCCATTGTCCACACCACCGCCAGTGACACCCTCGGCTACCGGGATCCCTCAGTACAGCCGCCGATCGACCCCTACGCCATCATCTCATCTACTCTTGCCTACGAAACTCGCAAGTCCCCAGTGACTGCCGCCGCCATTATCCTCCTGCTAGCCCCTTTAGTGCCCCCGTCGATCATCGACCCACTGCATACCGAGGCCATTCTCCGAACCCACCACGCAAGACTCCTTTCCATGTGTCATCACATCGAAGCCGCGCAACTCCGCAACCTCTGCACCGAAAATTGGGTCCCCGGCCTCCCCGGATTCGCCGCCAACTACCCCTCCATCTTCACTGCCGCCCAAAAGGATTCCACCGTCCACTTTCTCTGCCCCTTCTGCCAAAAGCCCCGCGAAATCGACCGATCCCTCGGCCCCTCGGCCCTCTGGACTTGCAACCGCTGCCATCGCACCCTCGACCCCTGCGCCGTCTGCAAACACTGGCACGTCGTCGCTGACTTGCTAAATGAGACCACCCGCGGACCCAACCCCGAGCATGCGACGGCCCCCGGGGCCCCCAGGGAACCCGTGCTGACGACTTGGTGGTATTGCCACGGCTGTGGGCACGGCGGGCACGCAAACTGTCTGCAGGCCTGGCATTACCCCATGGCCACCGCCGAGGGGGAACCGCCCGAGGAACTCTCTGGTGGCTTCTGCCCACAAGCCGGCTGCGACCATGCGTGTCTGCCGCGGGAAGTCAAGAAAGAGGTCATGCTCGAGGAGCAGGATCGAAGTGGGGGGAGGAAATTCCCGTATGTGGAGAGGGCGATACCGAAAATGCCGGGGAGCCGCGGGGTGGACGAGAAGGATAGGGATGCCGAAGCGGAGAAGGAAAAAGAACGAAGTAAATTAGCGGGGCGCGGGGTGCTGACGGGGCAGAAGGCGAAGGTTAAATTTGACGGGAGACAAGCGCCAATTCTGCAAAGACGGTAATAGAGCGCACAAGACGGCATGTCAAATTAATATGCATGTAGGGTTAGGGCTACACAAAAGATACCACCCAACAAAAGGAATAATTATTAATCAATTTATGGCCGCAATGTCTAGAATAAAGCAAAAGCATCATTACCATCATCATCAATGTCGTCATCGTCATAAAGTCCCTTATCCCCTATTCTTCATCCCTTTTGTCCTTAAACTAACTCTTCTCTCCCTAAACGGCAAAACAAACCCCCCCTCACTCCCCAGGCTCCCCACCACCTGCTCTCCATGATCACCGCCCTGTCCTGTTCCTTCTTCTCCTCCCTCCCATTCCTCCTCCTCCTCAACCACTTTCCTCGTATTCCTAAACGCATCCCTCCTCAGATCTCTCCGCTCCAACATGCCAAAGTCCCAACTGCCCCACCGTGGAGTCTCGCTGCCATCAGACATATTTAAGTCGCCCAGTGACGCCGAGCTTTCTGCCCGCCGCCCTGACCATAATCCGCGGATGCCCCCGCGTTTCCGCTCGGGCATCTCGTCCGTCCCAGCAGAGAGGACATATAAAAGATACTGTAGATTCGGCAGCGTGTGTCTGATGTCGACGATGCGCAGGCCTTGGCTTGTGCACATTGTTTCGATATCTTTGTTTAGCAGGAACCAGGCATAGTCAAAGCGAAATTGCAACGCCGTCGATCCGCCCGGCGGTAACCATAGCGGAAACTTGCGATTTCGTGTCTTTGGCCCTGTTGCCTCGGGAAGTAATGAAATCTCATCCGATATCGACGCCCGTGACCCAAAAGGATGCACCGGATACGGTAGCGGGACCGCCAGATAGACCTGCAGCAAATCCACCAGATGAGCTGCCATGCCCAGCGCCGCCGATACCTCATTTTCGTGCCCCTTGCGCGCCATTGAAGCATCAAATACCGAGTTTGGCAATGGGATCCCCCGAATCTGAAAGGAAAGCGGCACCCCGTTGGGAATTTGCTCAATTTTGAAGATGTCAGCGAGATCCGCGCAGATGCGCCGGCGTTGTCCGCGGATATCATTGCGCGTTATCGCAAGGAGGCTTTTTGAATGCGCGAGGCGGGGTACAGCTGCATCTAAGGTTTCTTGTGTTCGTCCTTGTGCCTCATAGCCAGAGGCCATAGCGGTGCGGCGGACGGTGATTGAGGCAGTTAAGTTAGCCTTTTTTCGTTGTAAAGTATGTATGATTCTCCGTTGTTGGAGGAGATAGCTTTGGGCCAGGTCTGTTCGTTCGCGTGCAAGAGGCAGTGGATTTGGCGGGTTGGCCGAGAGAATTGTGGATATTTGATCCGAAAGGGCCCATTGTGTTTCTTCTGCGTCGTGTATCGAGGACTCTAGAGTACCTAGCTTCATGAGCGCGTGATATGAAGAGGTTGGTATTAGCGGATGTGTCTGTGGTCGCGGGAGTAGAGACGGTGTCGCGCCAAATGTGTACATTGTCCCGTCAGTAAGGTGGAATATGAGAGCGTTGTGTGGAAAGTGTTGGTTTTGTAGAGATGGCAATGGAGACAAATGTCGCAAGTCTACCGTATCGGAGAGTAAATGTGTCCAATCTGGCGTGGAGCCTCTCCGACTATAAAGATTGATTGTACAAGTCGGCGACCTTGATATTATCGCCAGTTGGTTCTGCAGGTCGAAAAATTGAAAGTTGAAGTTCTACCATCCATTAGCCTTCGTACTGTCACCAACCCTCCAATCCAACGGCACTCACCAATCTCTTTTCAATAATCTCACTAATATAAACAGGTCCCTCCTGCCCCTCAACCTCCACCGAAAAGAACAAATCCCCCAACCTCTCTCCCAACATCCTTTGCAACCCCTCATGTCTCGTCTCCACCACCGGCTCCGCTGTCGAGTGTCCTCCTTCCCCGTCCCACTTTTTCTTCTCCTTTATATTCCGCTTCAGGTCATCCGATGACCAAGCATGGCCAAGCTTCGCCTGCTTCTTCGGCAATGTCGCAGCCGCGGTCCTGGAAATGGCGGTATCGTCATTCGTTATCCCTTTTGGCGCTTGAAATGTGAGATTTCGGACGTAGATCCCCCTCAAATGGCGTAGCTTCCGGTTTGTCGGCAGTAACACAGGCTGGAAATCGGACATTATGGGCCGCTGTGGGATATTTGAGGGTTGGCGTAAACGAATTAGGATTCCAATGATGACGTCGGCAAGTTCAGATGCAGCAGAACGGTAATATGACAGTTTAGTTAGGTCGACAGGTATCAAATGAATGGACAGCTGCGAATGCAGCGATTATAATGAGAAATCAAGCATTAGAATTAGGCCCGGTGTTGTGGGGTTGGGAGGGGGCAAGCGCATGGGTGCGCGATTGTTTGCGATGCGATGTGGTGGGGTTATGCATTGGTGGCGCATCAATTGGTGATAGAGCTTGATAAAGCTAGAGGTAATGATGTAATCACGTGGAGCTGGTGAATTTTAACCCTAACAATATACTGAGGGTTACTTATAGTGGGACAAAAACAAGAAAAGATAGACTTGATGAAATTATTGAATCAATATATCAATGTATCTTGGTTAGGATGTGGTTTCTTATAATTAAATGTAAATAATATCTGGGTTTACTATTCCATCTAGTGGCGCTAGTCCCAACTTCAACTACAGCTTGTCCACAGCTCTCATAGGCTATTACTCTCGCTATCGTCTCTCTGTATACTTGAATCAGCCCTCTTCGTCCTGCAACGCTTCAACATTCTAACCTGCTTGCACACTGGAACCATTATTCTTGTTTCCTGTTAGTTGCCGTATCCTCATATCGCATAAATCGCATATCTTACCCCCGTTGTATTTTGCGTCGTTCTATTTCTTTGACTGAATCCCCTATGTTAATTAACAGATTGGAGTAACACAAGAGACTCGAACCACTTACATCTCTGTAGCACTAATTCACAATACTCAATTATGACCTCGTTGTTGTTGTCATTCCACTACTGTTGAGCGTTCTCGGTTGGAACCTTGTAGGAACTATACCGAGGTCACCATCCCAAGAATCACGGTAATCTGGTTCCAGGTCAATGCCCGCAAGTGGATGAGTTGGATCAATATTGGAATAACCTGCTGACAGTCCAATTGTTGAGATATCAAATTGAGGTAGATCAAGACAGATTAAATAGACATTCAACTGGACCAAGTGATCGCGGGATCTGGTCCCAAATAGGCACCATGGTGGTAGGTCAAACTTGTCGAGAAGTGGGACTCCTACTGAGCTAGTCTCCTTTGGGGTAGCCATTATAGAGGCGAAGCACCCAAGGGCTTTATAAAGTGGAAGACTGACAGAAATGACAAAGAATTCAAGTAATGTGAAAACAAGATAATCGATTACTACCCAAGGGCCAGGAACTCCACATATTTATAGACACCACAGGTACCTTACCCTATACGGCTCCAAAGTCCCATTGCCACAATTTATTCAACTCATTTACTCACGGCTAAGGCCAGCAGCTAAGTATCGTAACTGAGCCTACAAATGAGTTCACCGAGAATTCTGTCTTAACTACAATCAAGGTCTAAAAGAAGACCCGACGCAGCGGTTGCTCCCTGTCATTTGTCAATTGGCCACAACCGGCCGAGTTACCAAGACTCGGTGAGTTTTTTGGCATCAGGACCAGACCATTAGGATCGGATTGTAATTCTGACTAGTAGAACCCATGAACATATGATTGGTTACAATGATGCAACGTCCCCAACGTCCGGAATAGCGGTGTCCGGGACCCGAGCCTGGAACTATCCAAGAGGTACCTATTCCCGGAGGATGTAGGACTTTTCAAGTCAATATAGAGGCTGGGTAGACCTGGAAGTACATCAACTACTGACTTTGGACATGAACCCACTGGGTGCATTATGCTTATTGATATCAAACTCTAAGGTTTCTTGAGCCACAATACCAACCCTTGAATCCCACCCCATCACCTGTCGTACCGTAATTTTGACCTGCATGTTGATTCTAATGCTTGCTGAATTACCAATGGTGTGGTAATAGGGGGGGGGGCGGTATATCTATGTAAGTGAGCGGTTAACTGGGGCCCTCCAGATAGGCAAAATAGTTTCTCAGTTCTGACGAAACTCTAAAATGGTGATCGTCACTTTGTGCAGCAGCAAGTCACAATCCTCTGTGAACCACAGCCTCGGGTCACCACTTCGTAATATATAGATATTGCTGGCTATAGATAGAGACAGTCTGAATCCTCAAAAGTGGCCATGTTAGCTTTTTTTTTAGTCATGCGAACCTTGGAGCACCGCAATGTATAAGGTATCTCAAATACATATGTTTGGAGAAGACAAGACATCATACTCATTCGTATACTAACCCTCATCTAGCCCCGTAAGTTGAATCTCAAAACCCAAGGCAATGGTTCTGTCAGACAGCCATGATATTGGAAGGCGGGCTGTAGGGGTTTTCAAGGTGGTCCGGGCGCCGGGCTGGCGCTTGTGGTGAATTTTGATAGAGTCTAGAACTATCAGATGATGGTGGACGTAGACAATGAGCCTTGCATGTAAATAGTTTTGTCATAAACCGTTGATGTACACTCATAGATAGGATAAACATCGTCAGATGAACCTGGGACTTTATGTGTGCACAAAATATGATGCGGTGCTCAACAACTGGCACAAAATAAAGATATAAGCAAGACTCAATCTCATTGACACATCTGTTGCGTCTCTAGAGAGCTCATATAGATGAGTAGATTAACCCCAACAAGCTCTAACTCTTCACAAACCTACTTTCCCATTCCGGCCACCCCGCTCCGATTGCCCCTTGTCCATCAAAGCCCCACAGGATTGTGGGTTGCCACCCCGCCAACATCCCCTCCTCCTCGATCATGTCCCTTTCAATTTCCCCCGTTCATCCTGCATCATTACCACCCCTCTTGCGTTACGTTTTCGCTTCCGGCATTATCAACCACATTATATTGGCCACATGACCCCTTCCCTCAAATAACGCATGCCTGATCCCGCCGGCAGCCCGATTTCCGCGTAAGCTACTGTTCAATAATTGGCGCGCCTGCAACCGCTAAATGTGGAGATTTTCCAACAAGTACATTGTCCTTGCTAGTAAATGTCACTGATCGTCAAAGTACCGTTATAACAGAGATGGCGGATGCGGAACAGCTGCGAGGGGAATGTCCGATAAATTGATTGCTATTGATAAATACATATAGACGCTTAAGGCACGGTGCAATAAGGTGATGCGGGATAGCGGGGCTGTGACAGGAGATTTATGGGGACGGAATGGAAACGCGGGTCATGTGACCATCTTGGGTGGAGTACCGCTGTTCAAACGTGATATAAAATGTAGCTGCCGGTCTGGGAAACGCAGCGGCTCATTCACATATTTACGCTTTCCAGTTTGAATATATAAAGCAGCAAGCCAAGTGTCGACCAGTTTCACTCAAGTGTGCATTTATCTTCGAAAGTTTACATCCCACCCAAATAAAAACGATCATCTTTGTGTTACACATCCTATTGCATCACCAAAATGACGACCGGTCAAAATGTATGTTTCCTAGCGCAAATCTAGATCTACACATTCCACTAACACCCCTCCAGAACCTCTCCTTCATCCTCAAGAGCCCTGGCGAAGTCACCTACGCTGAACGTCCCATCCCAATACTAGAATCCCCCAACGACGTCCTCGTTAGCATCGACTACACCGGCATCTGCGGCTCCGACATCCACTACTGGGCCCATGGTCGCATCGGCTCCTTCATCGTCAATGACCCCATGATCCTCGGCCACGAGTCCGCCGGCACCATTGTCACCGTCGGCTCCTCTGTAACCTCGCTACGTCCCGGCGACCGCGTCGCCGTCGAACCCGGGTACCCGTGCCACATCTGCCACTACTGCAAAGCGGGAAAATACAACCTATGCCGCGAGATGAAGTTTGCGGCGACGCCGCCGCATGACGGGACGCTGACGGGGTTCTGGAGGGCGCCGTCGCATTTTTGTTACAAGTTACCGCAGAAGGTTGATTTACAGGAGGGGGCGATGATGGAACCATTGGCGGCCGCAGTACATATTACAAAGCAAGCTGATGTCAAACCGGGGCAGTCGGTGGTTGTGATGGGAGCGGGGCCGATCGGGTTGCTGTGTGCGGCAGTGGCAAAGGCGTACGGGGCCACCAAGGTTGTCAGTGTAGACATTATTAAGAGCAAGCTTGAGCTGGCGAAGAAGATTGGGGCGACGCACACCTACTTGTCAAAGAAAGTATCGCCCGAGGAGAACGCGCAGTCGCTACAGGAGGAGTGCGAGTTGCCGGAGGGTGCCGATGCTGTCATTGATGCTTCGGGCGCGGAGCCTTCTATCCAGGCGGCACAGCATGTGGTCAAGGTCGGCGGTATCTACGTTCAGGGTGGTATGGGCAAGGCGGATATCAATTTCCCGATCATGACCTTGTGCATCAAGGAGGTTACGATGAAGGGGAGCTTCCGGTATGCTGCCGGGGATTACGATTTGGCTATTGAGTTAGTAAGAAGCGGCAAGATTGACGTCAAATTGTTGATCTCTGAGACTGTTCCGTTCAATAGGGCAGAAGAAGCTTTCAAGAAGGTCAAGGAAGGACAGGTTGTCAAGATTCTGATTGCTGGACCGAACAACAAGGCTCATATGACGTCATGAGCACTTAGTCGGGACTAAGATAATTCCAGGTCCGTATTATGACGTCATAAGTCACAGTGATGCACAAGGTATTGATTGAGTGTATACTTAAAGAAAACGAACTAGGATGAAATAATAAAAAACTCCAAATCATGATTCCCACCAGTAAACGCCGTGACAAAGTGTGACTACAATGAATGATATGAAAAGTTCGAATCTTCAGGCACCCACATATCATACAGATACAAGACCGTCATTAGACACAAGACTGTCTCAAGAAATAATGAATAATTTTTGGATGATAGTTGCGACACTATACCAAAAAGAATTGCTAGTTGCCATGGGGTAACTTGAAAAATACGCACAATATTGGTTCCATATAGAGAGGGGAGGTTGCTAGAGATGCTAGGCCGACGATGATGTCATGGGTCGGTATAGCTCGGTTTTAAAAAGAGAGACTGTGTGCAACATCTTACAACTCAAAGTGTTGATTTGTCAGGAAAATGAGTGACTTAGTTCTGGCCCTGGCGAGCCTTCTTGCCATCCATGCGGCGCTCCTCGGCAGCGACCATATCTGTAGATAGTGTCAGTGACTAATTCAACATCCAATGAGGCATTTAGCGGATGTGCAACTTACCCTTCCAAAGGTCCTGGCCAACCCACTCCTCCTTGTGGACCTTCTTCTCAATGAGCTTCTTGTGCTCGGGGTCGTTGGGGTCAAGAATGGTGACAGTCTCCCATCTGCCAGTCTTGTCCTTGGCATCGTTCATCTCGAACGCAGCGGTGGCAATGACGACACCAAGCGACAGAGCCTGGGCATACATACGCGCCTGCACCAGCTTCTGTGCCGGTGTCAGGTAAGGCGAACGGCCGACAATGGCCATGGCAACCCCCATGGACGCCAACCACGAGCCAAAGACAATCGAGTATCTGTTCTCACGGCCCCAGTCCATAAGCTTCTGCTTCTGGGAGCGGTTGGCGAGCACGGCCTCGTTGGCCAGCGTGCTGGAATTCTTGTAGAAGTTGCGAGGGTCACGTTCCTTTTGGAAGCGCATCGAGTAGCGGTCGGCATTGATGATAGCGCCGAAGGTGCCGACGGAGGTGACGAGGAAGGAACGGAAGGGGAGGGTGAGGCCGGCGAAGGCGGGGTAGCGCTTAGTGCAGACAACAACACCGGCGAGACCGACAGCGGTACCGAGGACACCGCCGATAGTGCCGCCCTTGAGGACCTGCTGGTAGTGGGCGTCTTCTTCTTCCTTGGTGAGAAGTTTCATGATTGCTAAGTTGGTTGGTTGTGGATTTAAAAATGGATGGAGCAAGTAGAGTGCAGCAATTCAGGGCCTCTAATAAAGGTCAAAGGATAGTAAAAGTAGACCTACAGTAACGGTGGATATCAAGATATATAAATTGAGAATGGATATATTGGTTTCGTCGAAATGGGAGATGAGGAGAGTTTTAAGGCCTAGGCTCACAAAAGAGATTCCTAAGATTTAAAACAAAACCGGATGAGCGCAGGACAGAAGTTACCGATAATTCGCTGAGGCCACAAACAAAATCCAAGTAAATTCACAGCTTTAGGTGGGATCGATATTTGGGCCTGGCGACGGCTGACAAGGGTGTTAGTGGTTGTATTTTAGACAGGTTTGAGGGGTTCAGGGCGATGTTATAGCGGCTAGGGCCCTGGAATTACTAAAATCAGGTCGGCGAGCTGACAAGGTTTGATTGTCAGGTGATGAAAGCAATACGATGTTGATTATCTGAGGACTAATAACATTTGTGATAAATCAGACAAATGATGTAGATATTGATGGTGATATGAGAAGAGCATGAATTAATCCAGGATAAACAATGAAGCGCCATTTTATACACCTGAGATTATGTGAAAGCATTGATACTTTGACCATTCATCAATACACAGCTCATCATGGCTCGAAAAACGTCGGTCGAGCCTCATCATGGTATGACAGCCGCCATATACTGTGTATTTCTCAGCCGTCAATCCACTGACTTTCCGCGCCTTGTCCCAAGAATGATGTCAGAACTTCCTGGTTCGCACTATATCCACGACATCGATCAAATATATCAATTACTTTTCCATTACTTTTTAGCGCCACATAGCTGAGCCCTCTCTCGATGACTACCAGCCTATTTCCACCACATACCGACTGATGTCCGATGGTCTGGTGCGAATTGTATTTATTAGCACTGTGTCAGCTGCAGTCAATTGAACCATGGTCTACTGTTTCTCGGTGCCTCGCCATACTGTTTTCAGAATCCTAATTTTCCCGGTCGAGACCATTCGGATGTGTTCCGAGACCACTTACACGGCGACTACAGGCACCAAAAGAAAATTTCATGAATATTATGGATATCAATTTTTGGTGAATTGGATTACTGAAACATTTCATCGATCATGAGGGCATGAGAAGGGACATAGCCGCCGACCAAATTCACACGACACCCCTGATTTTGATGCTACTTCTGATCATGTCAACACAGGACCATCAACAGAACATGCCCGCCTGAGATATCGACCAAATGGTCTGACTTGACTCGATAGCTACAACCTCCTCTTCCCAGATATCAATCACCACATCGAAATACAACAACACAACATCACCGTACAAAAACGGGTTTAAAGCCTCCACGCAAACATACACGACTGGTATCATCCTCGTGTTCGGGTCCTGCCCCCACCTTATCTCACTCCCCGGACCTAACTCCGTCTTCCTAAATCATCACCCCGGTCAGAACTCCGCGGTACCTCAGGCACAAATCGCCACCTACTGCCGGCACCGCCCGTTCGGCAAATCTTGAACAATCCTTTGCGCCAATACCTGTCATTTTACACACTATGACAACTGGCATTTCGGTTGTTTTGGTTTTTTTTTTTTTACTAAACCTTGCATGTGCCAAGTTTCCTGCCTAAGGTTTGGGGTTGTTGTTTGGCGCATGCGTGGATGTCGGATTTTGTCTTTCCGGGACGTACGAGTGGTGTTCTGGAAGGCAGGTGGGAAATAAGGAAGGGATATATTAGTGACGTAGATAGCTGTGATCAAGCACATAAAAGCATGTCGGCTTCTGTTTTGTCTGCTTCATGCAGGATTTCTGTTTTCTCTTACTCATCTTGCGAAACCATCAAGGTGTTGATTATTTAGGTCTCAGTCATCTACTCAGGCAAGTTGTTGCTGTGTTGCGGCTTTCCTTGAACTTAACCCTCGTACACAAATATCATGGACTCTTACTATGTACGATCGATGAATGCCATGTGCCACATGGCTTTGTGTTTGCAAAACACATTGTCATCATATTGTCCCCTACCAAAGAAAGATGCCCTGTTTTTGTGACACGGGGCCAAGCATCATTTACATCTGCATAGTACTCAAGTTTTTTCTGTGAGGTAGGGTGCTCATGTGTGTGCATATATGTGAAGATGCAGGATTGCATTTGCCGACTTACACTAAATTGAGAATATTCAAAAACACTAACAACAAGGATTATGCTAACTATTATATCGTCAGACTCAAGATAACCCTGAGATATAGGCCGTATACCCTCGGAATCATCCGCCAAAGTGGGGATGGCCTAGACAAGACATGTCAGAAAGAACAACCATACCGACTCTCTTCAAGTCCACATCGATCAGAGTCATCCATAAAACCTCTTTACCCATATTAACTTTGTAACACCGGTCTTCTCATAGGCCAATCACCACTTACACCCATCCCAAAAAGGTCAAACTACCGTTTCTTGTGTAATAGCGGGAGTTTCCATCCAGTCATCCATAGTTTTTTTCCCTTGCGGAACGATGTGCAAAATTTTCACGGCCCTGGCAATGCCATCCATGTGGCACAGAAAGCTTAAATCATTTTGCAAGAAATAGTGTAGTATCTAGTTGGTTAATGGAGATGTCACAGATCTTGATGATCGAGAAGATTTGTAGAACTTTTTGTAGGGCTTTTCACATGTGACAAGAAAACAGATGGTGTGCTGCCATCCACGTGGTGGGTTAATTTTCTGTAGACATGAGGCGCTAGAACAAGTTGGTTACTTCAAGGGTTAATTGGTAGGTAGACGTAACCCTGAAATTCTTCACCAAGCCTACTTGTATCCACAGACAATACCCCTCTTTCTGGGAGGATCTTGAATGTTGCTTGGCTCGGTGAACTGGATGTTGATTGAATGTAGACAGCGTAAGATTTCAGGATGGAAATCTTACAATATGCGAGATCACTTAGACACAAGATGATCAACAAACAATCTAATAGAATTGGGCTGATTTGGTCGTAAATTGCGCTCATTTACAAAATGTCAACGCGGTTGTGGCCATAAAACGGTACATTCAATTGTCAACATGGTGTTTGATATAAGGTTACATACGTACGGGTGGATGGATTGTAAGCATCTGTTCATGGTTGCCCCATTTTTCATCAACATCTAGCTTTCTTCATCACTTCCCAATGTATCACATCACCATGAATACCAAAATTCAGGACACCCCCTAGAAACTGTATCCGATCCCTTACATGCTACTTCAAACTCGGCAATACTAAGTAAAAGTATGAAATTATACAAATCGTCAGTGATTTTTCAGTGGAAGAGTCTCTGTCCCGATACCTGGGTATTATTGATAAGTGATTATGTCCTGCATCCGAGACTCCGTGACACTGTGATTTCCCTCAACGTCACCGTTTTCCAATTACGAATCAGTGCTGGTAACGTAGAGGCCTAATTATAGACTAGGACCAGATCTCTAACCATATGATGCTTGAAGAGTCGGAAATGCCTCCACTGCACTAAGCCAATTATGGTAAATGTAGCTGTACCTCAGGTGGACGTATCGTGTACATTCAATATCTTCATATTGACCGATTATGAGATGGTGGGGTATATGTGGTCTCTGCTATGTATATTTACCAGCATTTTAGCGGGCCTAGACAAGGAGCTTGTGTCGGTCTTCACATGTTTGGATTCAATGGAACATCTGCCTTATACTTGAGTGCAACGTTGGACTGCATGGGCTGGTTGAGTAGGCGGGATGATGATTGGTGCATAGGATTTCAGAACTTCAGAACTATGTCTGGGACGCACGCTGAGATCCTCCGCTTGAGATACATCCATCAATATAGGCGACTTAACAGGACATCACTGATGTCCAAAAGTCTGACAATCGCCCGCGATCACCACCAACAGCCAGTAACAACATGGCTTCCATACATACCTAGCATCGTAGAACAATTCGTGTCTCACTCATGTACTTATGTACCGAAGGGATAGACAGCAGGAATTTCCACAGTTCCATTATTCCTTCCAAGAGTTGCGCACCTACGATGCATTTCGTTTTAAGTTTAGACCGTTCGCTTCTTTATTTCATTTCTCAGACCCACAGCTCCGATTCCTGTCTTCCGGTGGCAACCATCGTCATTGCGACAAAGCAGCTCATTATCATGCTACTACCCGTCGTGAGTGCACCTGTATCGCGGGATGATTGAAAGATAGATCTAAACCGGGCACTAGCTCCTAGAGGTGCCTTAGCTTACCTTAGGTCTGGGCGGTTTGCTTAGTTTTGATTTGTCTTATCGCAAACGGCAGACCCGATCTTGAGTTGTGGGCAAGAGATTGGGATTTGGATATGACATGCCGCTTAACTGATCTTATTAATTTTCAGGTTGTACTTTGTTACTCGCCACAATCCAGATATGCAGTGATGGAGTAGTAGTTGCCGGATCGATATATCAACTTCCAAACTATAATCACAGGTGGCTGGTTATTAGATAGTTACTGCCCTTTTGGATGTTCTCATTGGATGGCACTAAAGATGAAGTAGAGCTAGGTCAGGTTCCTGGTTCCATCTCAGAGAGACCGGAACACATATAAATGCCGGTATGATCGTAATCCCTCATATCTTAACATTACCATTTGCCGCCAGTTTTTTTAAAGTCTCCCTTTCAATATATTGCTACCGTTACAACCTTTTTTTCACCGTGAATTATCACAGTGGCCGGTATACCTTCCCCGACTAAATTGGTACTTTCCTGTTCCGGACCCGATTCAGCATACCGCCCACGACCGGCAGAAAGCAGACGGAAGTGATTGAAACGCGTCACCCGTCCCGTGCCTTCCTAAATGATCCTGAAATCTATCTAATCTTCATCTTCTAATCTAAAGGGCAAGCCATCCTCTTCTTTTTTTTCTCTTTTCTTTTCTCTTCCGTCTCATTCAAAAACATATTGCCGCCTAGTTCTGTCTATCGCACAATAACCATTTTTTAACATTTTTCAGTTGCAACAGCATCTTTTGATCGCAGCGGGTTGAGTGTTCACTGAACAAATCGACGATTTCGACAGTCTGCGAGACTCTTCTCCTTTCTAATCCAAGTTAGCCAACACGAACACCAGCTTTGCCCGGCACCCCGCTCCGACCGAGATTACTTCAGCATTCATATTATAACATCATGAACATATTAACAGAGCCTACTGAGGAATTGAAATCGTAAGTATTTATTGCCATTGAGGTCATCGTGAGCTACTAGATTCTGCGAATCTTTGGACCATATCCCATCTCTGCAACGGCATCATGATGCATGATCATCACCGATACAGCGGTCGATAATTTTGTGATAATTAATCTATTACTGGGCACCTCCATTCCCCGCCAGACAAAAGTCCAGAAATGTGCTATTGAGAACACCGCCAACCTCAAAGAGCACTAGCGCCGCTTCCAATGGAAGGGATCCCTCACAGTCCAATAGACAGTGCCAACTACATTTACATACAGTGTCAAATATTAACTACCGTCCTCGCCTTTTAGTTCACTCAATTCCCTTAGTTCCCCTCAGTCACTTTCACCAGCTATTAAACGTTCTCCATCATCGTCCGCCTTCTCGTTGCCGCAATTAAAACAACGTCGATTCGATTGCCCCGGTATTCTAGCTCTGCATCCTTCTCGATCTCACGTTGCCCTGGCTCCCCAGTCCCCAGTTTCTGCAACAGGCACCATCAGCGACCCCACCACTACGTCGCCGCGTACCTCCATTAGTCAGCCGAACCCTAAATTTGCATCGTCTGGGTCTACTTGTTCTGGGTCATCGCAACTCTATCCAGCAAAAGAGTCAACTTCGTCGCCAGCAAATCAACCTTCTCGTCTCCAGCAGAAGAAGAATCCAGCTTCTCTCAAGAAGTCGTCGTTTGAGTTGCGATCCAAACTTACGGTTGCTCAAAGCGATTTTGCCGCTTCTTCCAACGGTCTTCTATCTCCCGAAAGAACTCATTTCGATCGCGAATCTTCGGCATCATCCACTTCGTCCGCCAACCAGAAACAAAAGGCGCCTGTGCCACCTCCGAAGTCGCCGCCAGCTTCTCCGAAGAGGATTTTTCCCAATTTACCTCAATTCAAGCCCGGCCCTCTTTCAAACCCCGAGCTTACTAGTCTGCGTGGTTATCAAAGGGAGGACTATAACCTTGACTTTGATTCTACCTTTGCGGAAGCGTTAAATCTTACTCTGCAAAGCAGAGGTATCGCCGTCATGAATTTCAACAGCGACGTAATGGACTCTTCCATCGGCTCCGGCCGGAAGGACTCCATTGCGACATCTGGAGCCAAGGCCATTGCCATTGGTGGAGCTAACACCTCAAATCGTAGTCGCCGTGAGAGCTTGGCGAATACAGGTAGTTTCATGGGCGGAATGAGTTGGACTGGTGGTATGTCTCTTGGCAGTTTCGTTCGTGACGAGTAAGTTTCCATTATCCGCACACCTTCCTCTAGATTATACTAGTTTGCTGACTAAAAATTGTGTTCAGAATGGCCCTTCACGGCACTTCTCCATTCGGCATGCATGCCTCGCCTGCTGCCCACTCATCATCTTACCTCCCTAAACTGGAAGCCAACTTCATGAAGGATTTTCAATGTTGCGGGCGGACTCTCGCCGATTTACACGACCTGCTCCAACACTACGAAGAAGCTCACACCAACAATGCGAGCCCTAGTGCCCGTCCAGCTGCAGCCTTCTCTCAGTTTGCTCGGATTGGCATAAATAACGCTGGTCCTGGCCAACGGACGCCGTCGCAGCCGAACGGTATGCAATCTCAGTTTGGCGGTCCGGCACAACTCGCGCAGCAGGGCCGTCAGCTTTCCGGAATGTCCGGACTTAATATGATGGGCCACGCCAACCTCCACCCTACTAGTAATCTTCAGTCTATGGCTTTATCTGAAGATTTGGGCGACATTGATGATATGGATATGGATGATACTGTCGGTCACATGGAGATGGACGACCCTCAGCAACAACAACATCAACAGCAGCAACAGCGGGTAATCCAGCAAACTCGCCAGATGTTTGGTCAAGGCGCCGACCGCCCTCAGATCCAGATTAATGCCTCTGGCATCACGCAAGGTCTGCGAACTTCTCAACCCACTACTCCTGCTGTGCAAAGTTTCGGTCTTCAGCACAACCCCACTGTCTCCTCGGTCAACACTCCTACTCTTAGCACTCAGCCTGGTGGCGGAATGTTCCCTAGAAGGACGCCCGGCCAACCATTTATTCAATCAGCTACGGGTCACGAGGATATGACCATGATGGACCAAGATTTCTCCGGCATGAACCAAAACATGGCGGGTGCAGGTGGCATGGACTTGTCCAATATAGGTATGGCTGAGGACACCAACTGTATTCCCAATCCTGGCAAGAACCTTAACTCGGGAGGTCTTCTTGCCCATCAAAAGATTCTTCTCGCTCAATTGGCCATGGAGCAGCCTGATTTCCAGAGTAAAGCGCCCTATCTGCAGCGCTTGGGTCTTCTTCCGGAAGAGAACAAGCCGTTTAAGTGTCCAGTCATTGGCTGCGAAAAGACCTACAAGAACCAGAATGGTCTCAAGTAAGTTTACTCTTTTCTTGTCAGCGCCATGAGTAAATTACTAACTAACCCTATCATAGGTATCACAAGATGCATGGTCACCAGAGCCAAGTATTGCATGAAAACGAGGACGGTACCTTTTCTATCGTTGACCCGGAGACTAGTGCTCCCTATCCTGGTACTCAAGGAATGGAAAAAGAAAAGCCTTACCATTGCAACGTATGTATGAAGAGATATAAGAACTTGAATGGTCTCAAATATGTAAGTGGTCATAACCATCATCGTCATACAAGATTATTAACTAACAATATCCTAGCATCGCAACCATTCACCATACTGCAACCCTGACCTCACCCAAGCCGAGCTCCTCGCGATGACTGGGATTAACCTCAACAACCTGGCCCCACAGCCCATCCCCGAGATCCCCCAGCAGCAGCAGCCGCCGCAACAACAACATCAGCAATAGCTACCGCAACAGTCCAACCTTCAACTTATGCAGAAGTAATGAATGTCTGGGCATGTTGGATGTTGAATTTCGAAACTGGCTGCACTACAGTCATTTTGGCATGTAATGGGTAATGCCGATCAAAAGTATTTTGCTTTCCTTTTTTTTTTTTTTTATCTTTATCATTCTTAGTAGTGGACAAATCATTCATTGTTGATGGTGGGCTGGTGAGGATTGAGGTGGAGGGGTGAGGATGTGTATGTGTATTAACATGGAACGGTGGTACTATTGTGGGGGATGATACCCTGAATCTGTCATCGATGGAATGGTGGCACAAAAAAAGGTGGTGGATACAACGTGATTATGTATCATTATGTATCAATAAAAGTACAACATCCAAACATCAAAGTGCAAACACAAACAAGTGCATGATAAACCGTGTCATTATCTTTGTTTGAAGATCTTACTGTCGTGTCTTGTAGTTTGCCTGTTTCAAACCGTACCTTGCTCATGACCTCATTCACTCATATAATCCTCCTCATATTCCCCATCCGTCTGCTGCCCACTTGTGATACTTTCTCTTCTTGATCCTCCCATCCCCACAAACCTTCCCCCCCTCATAGCCTCCACCACATCCACCTCTTCCCCCGCCAAAACCTTAGCCCCTGTATCAATCTCCTGAATCAACTCCAGCATCGCAACCTTGGGCAACTTCATAAACGCATCCGTCCGTACAACCAGCCCCCAGTTCTCCATAGAAAACTGGGCCGCCCGTTTCCGGAGCCAGCCTTCATTGGACAGCCAGGCGGCAAACCATATCATTGAGACATGCTCCAGATCAAGGCTCTGGCCGAGACGGTTGATACAGATTTGGCGGAGATTCTGCATGGCGTAAAGATGAGACATGACAAAGAGGCCGGTGATGGTGTCGACAGATGGCGGGGTCCCGGAGGGATCGCCGATGAGGGTGTCTGTGTACAGATAGAGCACAAATGCCATTACGACTGAGTAAGGCTCCGGAATATGCATCCGTTTGTTATGATATTCGGCCATTTGGGAATTGTAAACTCGATTGAAATGCGGCCAGCGAGCTTTGAGGATGAGACAGTGAACATAGATGGGACTGGAAGCCTGGGCATCTTCCTCAGACCAAAGAGGGTCTCCTTCGACTTTGGAACCGAGAATAGTCATTATATCAGTGTCATCATTTTCGGTTAAGGCTATAATGGTAAAATCAGAAGTAGTAGAGTCGTTGACGAGTATAGCTAGGTCGGAACTAAGGCTAGAAAACAGGTTGTTCTGAGGTTTCGGGATGACTGCTTGTGAAATGGTACCGGAAGAGCTGTGCCCAAGAATTCCATAGCGAGTTAGATCGACTTCCAATATGTTACTAGTGGCGTATATTAGTGTCAAGTGTCTCTTCGTCTGATTAGAAAGGTGAATCTTACCAAAGGAATTCTTCTGATGCAGTTGTCCCAATTTCAAGATTGCTCTCGACTCTAGAACCAAGCAACCAGGTCATAGTGCCTTCTGGATTCATAGTACAGTAGTGCCATCTACAGGCTGGTGGCATGAATTCATTGCCCTCAACAATCTTGCGCCATCTCAAAGTGTCTAGATCAAAAGCAGAAACAGAGCATTGATTTGACGTTGCTCCGGGTGACTGGATGTCCAAGATAGTACTACCGGAATAGATATGATGGTGAGTTCCATGGATTTGCCCTGGGATCCCTGGGACTATCATAAACTTGAGGCAAGACACAGCACCTGGAGCCGGTGGTATATAGGCCATCGAGTGTAAAGAAGGATTCACCTGGGCTGAGCGTGAATTGGCTACATAGCTCGTGCTGGTGGTGGCGGTAGAGACTGGCGAATATGGTTGTTTTGTTAGATTCCGTCTGTCGGAGGGGACAGTAGCACCATTGAAAGCGGGTGTGTTCTTCAGATCCAACCAGCACAGATCAGAGATTTTGTTCTTACCCTGCCCCAAGCCTCCAAACACCCAAAGGTGGTCGTTCCAAACATGGGCTGAGTGATCGTAACGAGCAACAAACCTCCAAGTGCGAGACCAAGTGAAAGTCTTGAGGTCCAGGAAACAGATCTCATCAAGAACATGAGTCTCACGTCCGGTCACGCCACCAATGATAAATAACTTATCGTCATACAGGACGGAAGCATGCCGAGCCCGACCCCGGGGGGTAGGGCCATAAACTTGAGGCTTTCGCCAGTGTGCGGTTTTGATGTCAAAGATTATTACATCGGACAGGTAAGAACGGTGCTCATTTTCACCTCCAAAGATCACAAGCTTGTCACCCTGCCATAAATTCGCAGTATGTCCTAGAAATCACCATGTTATTAGGTATCCACAGTTTTATAGGGATGTCCATGAAATCCAATTCTAGCACTCAATGTTTGTACAGTCAACCATCAATAACTGTGTACATGACTGCGATCTTGATACAACCCACCATTACAGATGCGATGCTTGTGATGCAGTCGGACGATTTCCATGTGATACATAGATCTGACAAAAGGCACAGGCAGATTTGGGAACTCATGTTGTACAGCTTTGAACTTACCCATGCGAACACCTGGAATATCGCCAAAGTTGTCGACCAAGCGCCACTTCTCTTCAGCTACATCTAGGCAAAGGACATGGTTGTAGACGTCATCAGTATACTGGTCAAAGCCTCCGAAAACATAAATCTGATTGTTGCCGCAGTATGTAACTGAAGCATTGACTAAACAGGCCGGGCCGTTTCCTTCAGTGATAAAAGATCGCGGACGATAGACCTCAGTCTCATTCTCATCTTCTTGCATAATATTTGCATTTGGGAAAATGAAAGGTGAGGCCGAACCTAAGCCTAACTTGTTAATACTCATGATGACCCTCCAACACAAGGTCAGGGCAAGATTTTATGAATGAGTCGTATCTCCAGGGTGATATCCCACCACGATGAGCGTGATTTGACTCAGAGTAAATAATAACCCTGAAATATATAGCCATGTGAAAGCAACCAAATTTACTTGGGATAATATAATCTGATCCGATCACGACCACTGTGATCAGATTTGTCAGATCGTAAGACAAATGGCAGTTTAGGGTTGGGGGCGACCTGAGTCAGTGTTGAAGTGTGTATGTCAGTTGGAATAAACAGACTAGATTCGAGATCGATAAAAAGTAATGGTTGCGATGATATTTAAAGCCCAAAATTCTAGAAATACCAAATACTGGTAAGAAGAAGTAAGTGAAGATTCTTCAGCCTAATGGATGGAACGATGTTGATG
Source organism: Ambrosiella cleistominuta (assembly GCA_017139545.1). Taxonomy (NCBI): domain Eukaryota; kingdom Fungi; phylum Ascomycota; class Sordariomycetes; order Microascales; family Ceratocystidaceae; genus Ambrosiella; species Ambrosiella cleistominuta. The sequence continues at coordinate 147,223 of JABFIG010000020.1, read as the reverse complement.
TTACCGGATTTGGTAGCTGTAACAATTACATCCATTTGCTGCTCCAATAGCCCCAAAGAAAGGGTTATTTAAGGCATGACAACCCTAGCACGTGCTTATTGTTCCGATAAGATAGTTGCCGTCACAACAAACCCCAGCAAGAAACTTATGTAAACACAGACCAGCAATCTCGACCACCATGCAGCATCCCATTTAACAAATGTGTACTCTGCATATTATACAGTTTTTAGTTTCCCCTCAAAACTATACTCACATATTCCCATCTCCCCAATTTTTCCTACGTTACCTACAATCATCAAAAGTCTAAACTTGTTATCTTGCGACATATTCATTGACATAACTTTATCGCATTGCTTTTTTATTGCGGCTCGACAAAATGACGACAACTCCTGTCATGTCCACCCCTATTAAATCACACACCAAGAAGTTCTCTGACCGACAGGCCGGCGAGCGTCTGCCCTTCACTCCCTCGCCACGGTCGCGAACTAACTCTCTAAATGCCGAGTCTCCCTCTCCCTTCACCCCCGAAAAGCAGTCCCAAGGCCGCGGTGGCAACCTCACCGCTCAACTGATGGCGGCCCGAGGCGCAAACAATCGTGACTCCCCCAAGTCTAACATTGCGGGTGGTGTTTCTTCCCCTCGCCACGCTCTAGAGCTCGGCCTCTCCGATTTCCAGCTCTACGGCACCGGCCCGCGTACTCCTGGTGGTGCTAAGCCCAAGAAGGTAGCTCGCGCCAAGGCCCCTAAGCCCAAGACGACCATTACCTACGGTGCCGACCGTTTTATTCCCAACAGAGGTGCTTCCTCGGCTATTGCCAATGCTGGCTCCAGCAAGATTGACAAGCCCCGCACCAAGAAGTCAAGCCGCGTTACTGACGATGGCTCCGATATCCTGGCCAGTGCTACTGATGATGCCCTCACTGCACTTGACAGCCTGAACATTGAAGATGAAGAAGACACCGTCCGTCCCTCCCCTCGTACAATTGCTTACAAGGACACTCTTGCCAAGGCCTGCGATGTCGACCTGAGCACCCGTATTCTCCAGTTCAAGCCTGCTGCTCCTGAGAGCTCCAAGCCTATCGACCTCCGCCAACAGTATAACCGCCCCCTGAAGCCTACCACCAACTCGGCCCAGTTCCGTCGCCGCATTGCTACTGCTCCCGAACGTGTTCTTGATGCCCCTGGCCTGGTCGATGATTATTATCTCAATCTTTTGGATTGGAGTTCCGGAAATCAGGTTGCCATTGGCCTCGAACGTAGCGTTTACATCTGGTCTGCTGATGAAGGTACTGTCAATTGCCTGATGGAGACTAAACCTGATGTCCACGTGACCAGTGTGAAGTGGTCTGGTGATGGTGCCTATGTTTCTGTTGGGCTTGCCTCTGGTGAGGTTCAGATTTGGGATGTCGGTGATGAGGCCAAGATTCGGAGTATGTTTGGGCACGACACTCGTGTTGGTGTGATGGGCTGGAACAAGCACTTGTTGTCTACTGGAGCTCGTTCTGGTCTTGTTTTCAATCATGATGTCCGTATTGCTGAGCACAAGGTTGCTGAGTTGGTGTCTCATACTGCCGAGGTTTGCGGTCTAGAATGGCGTTCTGATGGTGCTCAGTTGGCCACTGGTGGCAATGACAACCTTGTATCAATATGGGATGCTCGTTCACTGTCTGCTCCCAAGTTCACCAAGACCAACCACAAAGCCGCTGTCAAGGCTTTGTCCTGGTGTCCTTGGAACATGAACCTATTGGCGACTGGTGGTGGTGCTTACGATCGTCATATCCACTTCTGGAACACTACTTCTGGCGCTCGCGTCAACAGCATTGACACTGGTTCTCAGGTCACTTCTCTCCGCTGGTCTCCACACTACCGTGAAATTGTCAGCACCAGTGGTTTCCCCGATAATGCTCTCAGCATCTGGAGTTACCCCACCCTTGTTCGTAACATTGAGATCCCCGCTCACGAATCTCGTGTCCTGCACTCTTGCCTATCTCCTGACGGCCAGATGTTGGCTACTGCTGCCGCCGACGAGTCTCTCAAGTTCTGGAAGATCTTTGAGAAGAAGACAACTACTGCTTCGTCTTCCAGCATGTCATCTGGCAAAGCCGAAATGACTAAGTCTCTCACGATCCGGTAAAGCGGTTGACACTGAAGCTTCGTCAAGCTCTTTCAATATGGAGTTAAGGTATAGTATGAGAAGAAGTAGTGATTTGTTTCTAGTTATGACTGAGGTGACACTAAGTTCTCACTCATTTGTTATGGTTTTTGCTGTTTGTTTTTATTAAGCATGTTTAATGGGCTTGCGACAGCTCTCGTTACGATATTTGTATCCTGTTGTTCTGGTCTTCATTATTTCCATTACCTTTGGCAACTAACCCCACAAACGGTTCGATTGCCCATAATGTTTTTGACTTTATTTTTCATCCCCAGCACAAGACGTAGTTGGCGGTTCATGAGTTTAGCAGGCGTTTTTGTTTGAGCTTTGATCTTGATTTCGGGAATATGAGATGGGATGTTATCAAGGAATTACTTGTATTGTTTCCTTTGGCATTAGTTTGTAAGATACTACTGTATCAACTGTCAATACATTATAATTATCTTTTATAAACGGGCGTGTTAATGTGGACGTTTACATTTGTCAGGTTTATTGAGACAAGTTACAGTTCCAACCCCTTTTAGGGTTCGATTACTAAGCACCAACTTTAGCGCAATGACAGCGATGCAGTCTTATTTCTGACAGGCTATGCCGTAATATTGGAATTTCTTCTCCATACATAAACACTTACAACATTACTAGGTGAACTTGGCAACCATCGCGCATCCGCCCGCCAGAAAATTACGCACCCGAATTGCGAGACGTCATTGCTTCACTTCTTTTTTTCTATTCTGCCGAATAGATACATCGTTACTTTCGGCCAATCCCCATTTAGATATCCATTAGAAATCGCCCGCCTCAACTTTGACGGTGCGCCGGTCCTTGTATACGCCATCACTTCCCCCAGTTCTGTATGACTTTTGCAACATCGACTTGGCCGTGAGCGGACACTGCGGAGAAGATACGCAGATATATACAGACAGCTGTTGGACGCATAAAGCCGGTCAGATTGACTATTTAGCTAGCAATCAGGCTTTATTGTATTGGCGAGTGGGTGACCATTGTTGGCAAAATGTCGAACTCGGCTGTCGGGCATGTGTATGAGCAGATCATCGACGATGTGATCAGCAGTGCTAGAGTTGATTTCGAAGAGAGTGGGATTGATGAGACGACGTTGGAGGACTTGCGCAAGGTAAGAATTCCTATGTGGTCGTGATATTCAGATTTGATAGGAGGCGCCAAACATGATAACTTGGACGGCCTTGAAAGTTTTTCTGACAGCCGCATATGGCCGCCAGGACTTTCAATGACGAAATGTGATGCCCTTTATCATGAAGCCATGATGAGGGTAATTGCGCTGTTGAAAATTCCCATCTTGACGATGCCAGTAAGGCTTCGTTGTGATGAAGGCGACATTTGGTCCAGGAGATTTTGTTGAATTTTGTGGCGGGTCGCAAGGCAGCAGAAAGGATGAATGGGGAAGGGGAGACTGCTGGCGGCCAGGGCGGATTTCTAGCCTTTTAAACCGTCAGGCCATGATTTGTGCTTCCCCACCCTGGTTTGCTGGTAGCTTCTGATTGGCTACAAGGGACCCACTCACTCTTTCACATTAGCCGGTGCATCGGCCAAGTTGGCCTACCCACCAATCCTTTTGTTTCGTGATTAGTCTTATATTAGCTGTCCATTGATGACATCGCCGTTATTGCCGATAATTTTGTAGAATTATGTGCTAACTAAACTTACAACAGGGCTGGCAGGAAAAACTCACTCAGCTTGGTGTTGCTGAGTTCTCGTGGGATCCTAAGCCCGTTGAGCCTCCGGCACCTCCACCGGCGACGGAACCTATTTTTGCCCCGATGCCTAATCAGATGCCGTTACCCCAGGTTAACCATGGCCATCTTCCTTTGCCAGGTAACAGCTTCATTAAGCCTGATCCTGATGCATCCGGCCCTGAGTTGACTGGGAACTTTCAAAATGTCGCAGCCGCTCGTGCTGCCCAGCAGCTGCACAGCAACTACGGCGCTAGAGCTACCAACTCCATCAACGCCATCCGGTCTGGTGGTGGCCAGGAAGGTGGTCTCCTGTTGCCGCATCCTTCACAAACGGACGGTGCTGCCGACGCGGATGCCGAGGAGGAGGGTCTCGAGGCCGTTGTCACGCGCATGCAGGCCGATGACTCCATGGCCGAGCTGAGCAGAGTCGAGATTGATCGGTTGATCCACAACCAGATTGCAGCGAATGCACGATCGATGGAAGGTGGCGGATTGATGGTGCCGTTGAAAAAGGCGCGCCGTAATATCAAGGTGACAAGGACGGAAAGGTCACTGCCTGCAGGGCAAATGGATGGTGCAGATGATGATGACGAGGATGATGAGGATGCTATAAATTCAGACCTTGATGATCCAGATGACCCTGATGGCGAGTCGGAAGATGATGATGACCCGCTTGGGCCAATGATGTTGTGTATGTACGATAAGGTGCAGCGCGTCAAAAATAAGTGGTAAGGTTTGACCCTTGGTTTCGTGTTCTCGAAGAGATTGTTTACTGACTGGTTTGTAGGAAGTGTGTTCTCAAAGACGGCGTGCTTACCGTTAATGGCAAAGATTACGTTTTCCACAAAGCTAATGGGGAATACGAATGGTAAGATGTTAGAGATTATACATTCAACGGTCATGACAGGAGCTGGTGATCAATGATTGAAACCGAATTCACAATTAGACCATAAAATTAAAGAATGCATTTTATTTTTGTTATATCGACTTAGAAGTGAGCTATCTGAGATGCCATAAACTCAGGTTGGCATATCGTGTTCGTGGAATGCTCTTGCATGGTTATCAGATAACAGGAGGCGAGTTGAGGTTGAGGTTACGATATCCGGTGTCTATATTAAGGGTCGCTTATTACTTTTTCTCTTCGGTCTTCGACTCGTCCTTGTCCTTGTCGTTAGTCCCATCGTAGCTCATGACATCTCCATAATCCATAGCCATGAGTTCCGCGTTCAACTTCTGGGTTGCTCTGATAAAATACACATTAACATCCCCTTCTTGTCCATACACCAACAACAGTCAATATCCTTCAGTATACTTACTCGGAAAGCTTAAGAACTTCACCGCACCCGCCGCAGTTATTGTACGGGTTGGCAAAGTAGGTTTCCTTTTTCTTTTCATGGCAGGCTTCACACTTGATGCCGATGAGGCCCTGACGGTAGAGGGCACAGGTCAGACATTTACTGGGAGGTGGGGAGGGCGTAGGGAGAGTTACCCAGTGGGTGGGCTTTGGCTCAGGCTTTTCAATCTTTTTCCAAAGCATGATGGATAGGTGGAGGGATCTGTAAATGAGGTGATGGTGGTAGGTGATGTTGGCTGTTGTTTGCTGATGAAGTGTGATTCAAGGAAAGAAGTGTAGGTATTGATGGAAGGAAAAGAATCAAGAGTTTCAGATATGTCAGGAAGGTTCTGTAAGTGTAGGAGTTGTTTGAAAACTTGTGAAGGACTCAGGCTGCTTAGTCGGCGTCACTTCTACAGTCAAGTATCATATGTGGGTCCATAGCAACCAATTGAAAAAGTTACAAACATTGTTTATGTTCTCAGAAAAATCCATGGTTGGGACAGACATCGTAATGGTAATGACTAACATAGGGTGGTAGGGTTCCACTGTAAAGGGTTGATTGGACAGTAGCTGAAAGTAAACAGTGCCCTGTATTCAAGGCGGCCTTATATAGGGGCTTACAAATTTTGGTCCATGAATATACCAGATTCAAAAAGAGGATTTGGTGTCAGTATATTAATCTGAAACAAATAGACCAGCTGTCTGAAGCAGACCTTGAATCCGCATTCTGTGTACATATGTATTTTGGAAAAAGTCCGAGATGTCAGGGATATATCTGCCAATCTTTGAACCATCACTAATATAGTCAACAACTTGCAGCTAAGATGTAATGCTACTTAGCACAAGATTCTAATGAAGAGCATCTCAGGGCCACACTCACAAACATGGCATAACATTGGCTTCTCAACGTGGATCATAATACCTTTGGATACACAAGTGCGGCAGATCGTCTGCAGAATCAGTCATTATTAGGCAACCCATCGGATCTCAAAGCAAGAATACTGCGGTAACACTGTAGTTAAGACTTACTTGTTTCACATATGACTCGTTGGTCTCCTCTGTGGTCTCTTCAAGGTATGGAGGGTAGCAGCTAACATAGCCGTCCATACTATCTGAAGAGCTCATTTTCAGTGTCAGTGGTGGCGAAGGTGCAAGTAGATTTGTGATTAATTATAATAAAGTCTGATGCCATTGATATGTAATATGGGAGTTGAAGAATGACTTGTGACTATGGTAATGATATCGAGTTGAGATCATGGAGATCTTGTTGACCCTTTGTACTTTGGACTCGCTTGTAGCTCGTTTAGAGAATTTTATGCTTTCCAGACCATGATCTTTGTTTCCGGAACTTGTCAAAAATATTCATTACAGATTATTGCTGTAAGATTGAACACACAATGTCTTTGTACTTGGGCCGTTATTGTCGTCTTTCAATTCCTGTTACAGAACAAGAAAACTCCTGCTTGTGGTGTTAATTGCCTAATCCGGAAATCTATTTGTTATGCAACTTAGGTTTGATGGATTCACAAAGGAAATGCTACGTTCAGTCGATACAAAGAGACCCTAACCGTGCTTCGCGACGAAAATTCAAATCAACCAAAACAAAGGACATTGGTATGAATATTTTTTTCTGTTAGAATCATGGCTACGAGATCATAAACAAATCTGGCCTGGCAGATGGCATAGATGGCCTATACAGAGTACGTGTCCAAGGTGGTAACTAATGCAGATCCGGTAGTATCTCCATATAGATAGCCTCGCAGGCCTACTATCCTTAGGACAATCTTGTATGGGCTTGCATAATAGTTCTAACACACAGTTCCAGGAAAAGTTGGTACTAATGACCGGGGTGCATCTCCGACGAAAGTGGTAGTTTCCCATCTACCCTCAAAGCTAAGACAGTTCAAAAAAGTACGTTTAGTGGTGACAACAACATCTTGACACAGCCAGTCATGATCACCATCATACTGCTGATGTTTAGCCATCAATATATCCACGTTTCCGTCAGTTTAAGTTCGCCATGGCTGGTAAGATTTCATGATGTTTCATTGACAGGCAAACCCAGGTGTTGACTGTAGTTACCTTTATAGGTCATAGAGGAAGATCTAAGGGTCCAAATAATCCAAAGGCTTGGAACCAATCACGGAGACGACATAACCGAAACTATCAATCAATATACACAACTATTATTCGCGAACCTACTGGCACCAAACATATGACCGCAGTTAACGATGACCTAAACAATGGTACCATAATATCGGCACAGAAATTGCCAGCGAAGGTAGTACTTCGTATCACACCATCAACGCCATAATCAAAGGGAATTTCGAAGCCGGATTGCGCAGTTTCTGACATCGTTCAATGGTAGTTATAGAATGTTATCTTTCTCAATAAACAGTCTCTCTTGATGCTATCTGAACCTAAAGATACAATGACTACGGCGCTGAATAAGTCAATGGAATGGACTGCCTTATTTTCAGATATATCTTCCTCGGTGCACGTTGATGAGAACATGGTCTAGCAGACCCAAAAGCTGTACCTGCAGATTCTACAGATTCCTGATCTTGAACAGTAACACCTATACATAATGCAACTCTATGACTTGACGATAACAATTCAACTCGGCTAGCGGCCCGGGACGGAGGAGTTTATGATGGAGCCCAGGTTAGAGACGGTGCCGTTGCCTCACCAGGCGATGAAGAGGAACGAATTGGAATTTATTGCCGAGAAGACAAATATGACGGATACGACGGTGCTGATAGAGGGCATGATTATTCTGGAGTATACCCGAGATGGTTTGGATGCGGATGACTTTCTGCAGTAAGCGATGGATGATTGACTATCTTAACATGGTGAAGTGTTGGCGATCGGACTAATATGTTAGTAGGAGGTCTGAAGTTGACGGAAGACTGTTAGAAAATTATGCAGTCGTTGGTTCTTATACAACTTAAACATTTATAACTAACGTTGATTTATCAAATTTTCGAATGAAAATATATTTTATCATGAAACATCAAGCGTATACTTGCTCCCTGATACTGCTGTATGTATCCATCTTGGAAGAATATGTCAAAGTCTGGTGCGTCTGGGCGAGAGGATCTTCGGGCATTCGTTTTCAATCTACATGTTCCAGGGAATGAATGGATGGCATTGTACTGTAAGGGGTTCGCCATTCTCAGACTTTTTCTGCCTATGTCCGTCCCCATATTGCTCATTACAATTCAATAGAACTTCTATAATTTATCGTTCCGAGTGAGATAGAAACAGTGTAAATAAGGTTACAAAATGGTTGATGTCAAGCATCATGTAGCTGTGCGACAAACTCATATTAACTTCCTTGAAAAAAATAAGCTGCCTACAGGATGGTGCAGGCAAATGTTTTGTGTATTGTGGAAATAACAAATCCCTAGATTGAGTATAATCAGGTATAGCAAAGATAAATTTATAGGTGTACTATCTGCAATATCTCATGCTTGACCCCCCACTAAGCTTCTTTTTTGTGTTACCTTGTTATTTCCGCCGCGATGTGATTTATATTGGCATGACATCATTCCATGTCGGTACTTTTACAGATCGCGTGCTATCGTGATTAATCTCTAAATGCCTCGGTATCGGCCGTTCGTCAAAAGTAATATAAGCAAGGGTAAAACGGTGGTTGGTCAGTTTCTATAAGCATTTTGGAGTCAGTTGCTATCTGATACAAGTGTTGGTTGGTCGATCACCTACCACTTGAGGTGTCACATTTAACCGCTATCCCAGAATGTAGCGTCTTTTTTTCTTTCTTTTTAGAGTTTAGTCAAAGCACCAGAAGTTATGGGTTCAATTCACGGCTTAGCAGGTCCTTTGACAGTCCGTGATGCGCACAATGACGACGTTCTTCCCAGCCATCATATTATAGATATTTTGTCCAGAAATTCGCGCAACACTGGACTTCAATTTGTGGCTTGCAGTCTCGTGAAATCAAATTAAAAAGTGGCTGTTTTGTGAATCAATTCAGCTTTCTCTTGAGTCATTCGGACGCAAATATGTGATTTAACAACCGCGATCGCCATTTAATATTTATTTCACAAATTTCAGCTTGTCAGGCAGTTACCATAACAGTCAAGGATGCAAATTACTGAGTGCATCAATTTCTTCATCCCAAAAGCAAAAAAAAAATAAGTAATTTTTGTTTGTTTCACGTCGCTCAATCAATTTATTACTTCAATTTCCCTCATTATTCATTATTGTGCTATCTATCGTATCTTTTTTTTTTTTTCATCTTTAACAGTGGTATTCTTTGTTTCGTTCTTTATTTAGCAACATCTCATCCCACCTGCACGCCTCTTTAACTTTTTTATGCTCTACCTAGCTCCCAGCCTCTGCACCTCGCATCCCGCATTTAATACGGTACCTTTAACGTAGAATCGCTATCCGGACTCGCATCGAGACAATCCATTTACATCACGGGAATTTGGAAAGCTCATAGTAAGACTCCCATTAAGACTATCTTCACACAGATCCAGGCGAGTGAAAGAGCCATCCCGCCCGTCCTACACCACCCCTCTAAGACCACAGAACAAGGAATCCATAGTTCTGTTTCCTCCAACAAGTCAGGATGGCTGCAACTATTTTCTTAGAACTTCAAAGACTTTCAGAGTCGGCTACTGACTTGTTAGTCGCGGGGTTCAAAGGGCTTTTTGAAGGTACGTTTGACGCACGTGTGGCTAAAGAGGTTGATGTTGATTAAGTGGTTAGAATGCGGGATGCGGTGTATAGTCTCGCTGATCGACAAGTTTATTGAGAAGTCATAATGTATCAAGAGATGTGGCTCAGTTCACGCCAAGATCCTGGGATGTTTGCTAACAAGTCTGCGTTCGACAGAACCATGGACTCCATGGACTCATGAGGAGTTTGAAGGGCTTGAGGAGGACTCGGTGGAAGATTTGATCCGCTATTAGGATGAGGTTCGTCTCTGGGAACTGGGTATGAACATGATGAATGAGCTTTGGCTCAAGGGAAATCCTATAGGTTCTTATAGGCGACAGTAACACAAGACATCGCGATTTTGTTATAGAAGATCGCGCGGAGTATTTTTTGGTCTTGAAGGTTACATTGGAGATGTTGTCGATTGAGTCTGGGAATCTGCAGCAGCCGTACCTGTACACTTTTCTCACTTCTGGCCTGATCCTCGTTCCGAGGGAGCCGTCACCAGAGCTTCTTTGTCCGGAAATCTAGGAATTATTTTAAGATACAGAGAGGATTTAGAGTTGGAATTCTTCAACTTCCGTTTTTCCTAAACAGATATTGAATAATATCATAGGGCCAATGTCCATTGCCAGCATAGTGGTTTTCAGGCCGGAAGCTTGGCACGATATTTCCTAATCAGGTGTTAAATAGAGAATAACTTCACATACAAAGTTATAATATCGAGACCGCTTTATCGATCTGTGAATCTACATGATATTACTTTGATATATATTGTTACGAATAGTGTCAGTTCATTGAGATCAAGGAAGTAATAGTGGTATGTCCGTCTATAGGAATCATGAAGTTCCCACGGTTGATTGAGCTTTCTGTTTTCCGTATCCATAATCAACAACGACAGGAACAGCATACCCAACTTTCTATCATTTTCAGATAGATCCACCTCAAGACTCTACTACATCATCCACCATCATAACCATAAATTTCAACGTCCTCATCATTCTTTCCACCTTGGCCTCTGGGGCCTACGCCGGCGTTATCGAATATCGTAAACATCACACCCTTCTCTCACTACTCCATCTCCTACATGACTAACAACCACACCAGCGGCCGATCACAAAAGTCCCAAAGATCCCGACTACTATGAGAACCTTCAGTGCCTCTCTCCTCGTAGATACCTCTAAGAGAACGATACACTCCTCAACACCAACTCTGGCGGCACCGACTGTGCCAACATGAAGTTTTTCTCCCTCAGTGATGAGGAGGGTGTCATCCTTGGGGCGTCTTAAATAGATGATACTACAAACTACAACGGGAAGTCCTGGTCATTCCTCGAGCTTAACAACTGCATCGGAAACTTTGACAGCAACCTGAGCTGGGCTGCAGGGTAAGTTCTGACATGAATGTTTTCAGAATCGTGATGAAATTGATACTAACGGTTATATAATGGCTCCGCTTTCAAGACCTGCAAGGACCATGCTCTCTACCGCGCTGGCTCCTACCGGATCGACCTTCATTGCAACTGTCCGTACGACAGTGATAAATGGAGGATTTCCAACCTTGCTGGTATCCAAAGGGGTTACGGTGGTCAGATCTCCAACAAAGGTGGTTACCTGTCTTGCTATAATACTGTGGGCTCTCTTGATAAGAACCACAAGAAGGACATGACTCTGCCAGACCGAGAGTACAACCTATGGAGGACCTATTAATTAGATGATCTTGTTTTCAAGTTTTGAGACGGACGATACTTTTGGTTTTGAGCTTGTGGAGTTGTTGTCACGAATATTGAATATGTATAAGTGATTCAGTGGATGCCATCCTTCTCCGTCGTATCACTACATATCACGCTGGAAACCGATATCTTAACATGCTTTTTATTTTTTTTAGATTGGGCACTTTCTGATCTTTTCTCATCTATGCACTAAAGTGACGATTAATTTCTTTAGGGTTCTGGAACCCTCTTCGGTTTCTACATATCAACATAAAATTTCCTATCTTGGAAATCAACACTGAGCCCTAAAAACACTGAAAGTGCATGTCAAGTTTAATTTTTACCCACACTGTCTCACAATTCTATATTATATATCTAGGTGAACTTGTATCACACTCTTTCATTCGTCTTTTTCACTGATTCATACCTCCCAATTTCTACTAGTTCGTTGTTTCTACCCACATCCCAGGACTTAACTAACACCCTGTAAATTCATCATAAAAGGAACATGGTTCGTAATTGCCTCTTTGCTGGTTGACACCTGGAGTATGCCATTAAACTGTATTGTCACCATCATCAACCACTCTGCGTTTATTTACAAGGAAAAGATACTAATCATCATTGCCTCATCACAAACACGGTCGTGAACAACATGACAAATCACAACATCGAGTCAGGCTTCCATACCCCTGATGATCTTGGTGGTTGTCATAGTTAGAAACTTTTTGACAATCGCGCAGGTCTTGTGCTTGCGATTTGCCCTGACGAGAATAGAGTTGAAGCCCATTCTTGTATGGACCTTGGCAATTGTATTGCCAACCACATGAATGTCATGTGGTAGGAGGTCGAGTAAGTCTCCAGATTCAAGTATCATGATCTATAACTGACTGTTTCAGGGGTCTGGCATTCTTATCATGCCACAATTATGCCTGGGACCGGGAGGAGAGGTACAAAGTCTCCTCGGTACTGGTGTACCTGTAACATTGGGTACGCGGGTATCAAGCGTCGCGTCCACATTGATATGTTGCAAGATCGCAGTAAGTTTATTCTTTAACGCAGATTTCCGCGATAAAACTGACCGGCAATCGTGATAGGAGGTTCCCTCATTAACAAGAATAGGACCCTTCATTGTCTCGGCCAGGACGGCAACCGCTGGTGAATACTTCCTAGCCGATTCCTTCTGCTAATTGATCGCAGGTTGGATTTTTGCTGATTGAGTTGGGAGTTGGATACCAGATTCTTTTTATCCTATCAAGAAAATAAAAAATCATTGTAAACTTTGTTAATCTTTCACCTGATGATTTTTGTGACATGGATATAGCATGATGGATGCTTAGCTTAGTGAGCTTTTTCATTTGCAGCTTCACTACTTGGTCTGACAGGTCAACTCTTCTGATCCTATTATTGATCTCCAGATTTATACAGTATTTCTTGTATTTCGGGTCTTACATTTTTCTTTTGTGGAACTTGACGTTGAACACAAACCTTAACCCTTATAATTTGCAGCTTCCATGTGGTTGGACATGTGGCTTAGCGGAACTCGATACTGGGAAAACAAAAAATATTTGTTACAGGTAAATAGGGCAACACGAGGCTGTAAGCCTGATCTTATTCTTGATCAAAAACAAATTCCTCCGCTTATACTCTTGTTTCTTTTCAAGTCATTTTGCGATATGTCAGCGACATGATTTGGTCTCAGATCTTTTGGTACTCCGGCCTCTACATTCTGTTTATCAGTCTCATTACCGAGGCAGTCAAAAGCATACTTCTTTGCTTTCAGACTCGGTCAGCGCGATGAGTGCCATTAATCACTCCTATGACATTCTCTGGAACCATGACTAATAGCATCTCTTCAAAACCCAGTAAAACACTAGCAGCCTGATACCTTGACTTTTAAAGTCGAGAACCACCCATATCTTGACAACACGACGTGTAATATTCCAGATGTCAAGATTATGGACAATAATCCCGAAAAAGACATTTAGTGCCATTATTTGATGTCAAACGAGTATGGTATCAATAGATACATCATGCCTGGCATCATCCGGACGTTCTACCCGTCAAATCTCAAGTAACTAATCATTCACCCATGATTCCTGACCTGCACATGATTCTAATCGTGATGTTACAGATACCTGGATCATTTGATGCTGTAACAATAATGCAGTTTTTGGATATCTTCAGGCCTATATAACTCCCGATGTGAGTCGTAAACGGTACGTACAGGAAGGGTAGACGGCAATACCTAAGGGACGGGAAATCTCCGTGGACAGAGCGCGATCCGGCCTCACTGAACCTCTCAGCCACATTTCTCAATAAAGAGTTAAGGACTCTATACTATAGATCCCATAAGTTTTTGTATAATCTCAAATTTTATTGACTGAATCGAATTGAACTTTGTGACATGTAATTCGTGGTTTGAAGACACACATCGTAACCCAGATATTAACCCTGAATACTAGGTGTAATTTCCTAACTAGGAAATTGCTGAAATTTGAACCACAAATTTCATCTGGTAATGAATTTCTAGAATTTGGAGATGACGCTAAATAATACTATCAATCTCACCCATATACTTTAATGATAATATGGCTGATCAGGTTCGTTCTGTTATCTAGTCTTATTGCTCCTTCATCAAGCCATCATCAAGGACAGACGCCGAATTCTTTGACACGAGGCTCAAGCCGAGTTTTCCGTGAGATTAGAGGCTGTCACGATTAACATCTAGACCCTGACTACTCTGAGTATCTGTGGGAAACATGTCCGGATCTGAACGGTACAGACACTCTCAGCGCCTTGAATCTTAACCAATGTTTGGTGAATGATCATGGTGATCTCTTATTTTCGCCAGCAGGGTAAAGTTCTATCTCCCTTTTGATGATTATACATGAGAAAAATGCGATGCAGTGGTAATGGATTGGATAGTTGTGCTTCGTGCGGAATCTTTGCTGCTGCGAGATCATTCTTTTGGATGACGTGCAACTTCTCGGTCTTTGAAATCAATATGACGCGGAGAACCACTGTGAATATCAGTAAGGTTGAAATTGGCGTTAGACGTTGGCTGATACTAATGAGTTTAGATCAAGGAATCTTTAATCATGACGGTGCATTGGCGTGTTTTGATGCCTATGTTATTCCGAGTGATGGACATTTGTGTGATTAGGTGATATAACACATGAGTGAGAGGCACTTTCAATGTAATGATCAATTCCGAAGATATCTTATGACTTTCCTTATCTTATATAGACCTATTACTTACATGTCCATGGGAAATCATGATCCTCGAAGGTTGTAGCATATATGGGACCTCAATTGTGACTAGATAAAGGTTCTCCCTTGGCTTATACACACAAATTCTAGCATAAAAAGTAGATTGTTCATGACCATTCATTTGCTTTTCAGAAGATGCGTTCGATGCACCCCTATTATATTTTTTGAGAGGCGCACGCTTTGAAAGGCTTTTGATATGTAGCCCAATAATTTTTGTGTCGATATTTCCTATTTTTTCGCCTTTTGAATACATGACAATGTGAACCTGGCCCATTGAACCTGCATTAAACTTGGGTAGCACAAAATTGTAGCCCTAGCTCTAAAATCCCAGATGATGTTTTCCAGCATCATTACCCCGCAGTCATGTCAAATATAGTGTCTAGTATAGATCACAAGATTCTGCACTCAAGCTTGAATTATTTTAAGTTGTTTTTTCCCACCGGACCCGTTCTTTCGGATAGGATGTAAGCAGATGGCAAGCGATGGTTGATGAATAGCTCTTGCCATCAAGAACAATATTAAGCTTCGTGAAAGAAAAAGTGGGTCCAACCCAACAACATCTCTTGGAACTTAAAAATCTTCGATCGACTTTTTATGTCAGTTCTATGGTTTGGGGAATTAAAGAAATGTTGCTAAATACGGAATGTAGAGTATAAAAAAAATAAAATACGGAGGGAATGCGGGTGTGATGTCACAGATGGGTGACTCGAGGGGAGTAGCATCCGGTCGTGTACATGAAGGAGGAGTATGCGAGGCAGGGTCAATGAATTCAATAGTATAGAAATAAAACCGGCGCAAGAACAATACCAAAATTTCCCTGAATTACTATTGTGAGCGAAACAAAGAGCTCGATGGTGTTGGTCTATTGGAGTTGAGATTAGCAGTCTTTGACGAGCTGATCATGGCTATGAGTGATGCTCAAAGTCAAACGGGCAGCAATGATTTGAGTGCTAGAGCGATGTGTATAAAGATCATTGAGCTCTCCCACTTGAAGTTTTCTATTTCTTCTCTTTCCATCATCGCAGATTCTTCCAATCACATTTACAAGTCACTCTTTTCCGCATCTTTATTCATTTACAATTCATTTATTTCCATCACTCGCTTCATCAATATTTCTACTTAATATGCAGTTCTCCACCGCTTCCATCACTGTCTTCCTTAGCCTGTCTGCCGCCGCCCCTGTCATTGACACTCTCATCGTTAATGCCAACTCGACCACCCTCTCCCCTCACGTCAACTGGGTCAAGTCTGAGCTCGGTCAATCCGTCAACCTTGACATCCCGGACGCTGAGTGGCTCACCCGCTGCAGCAATGTCCGCTGGGTCGAGAAGGCCTACAGAGGTAATCCTTACCTCTGGGCCGAGTGCAGAAATCTGGACGGTAGCATGGAGGTTACGCGTAAACTTCAGATGAACTACTGTTTTGCCAACGATCACGGCGTGCTTAACCCGAGACTCAAGTAGGTGCTGCTTTCTTGTAATATTTTGGATTTGATGTTAACTTTGTATCAATTAATAGGGGTGCAGGCTTTGGCACTTGTTATGATTGCCAGTTCTTGATTCCTGACAAAGGATATGGTTATGATGATGATGGTGAAAAGCAGCAGCTTCTTGGTATTGTCATGCAATGCCGTTGCATCAAGGACAACCAGAATGTCATTTCCAACAAGGTCGCTCTTCTTGGTAAGTTTAATCTGTATAATCTGACATGCATAGTAAGTGAGTTCACCCGCTAACTATCATGTCTTTCACATAGGTTCCAACATCATTAATACCAATGACGACGGCCAGATTGGCTGCTTCAGCGTGTACCCTTCTTAAATTTCGGATAGCATCAATTCGTGGTTATAAGTTTCACTTGTTAGAGGTTGTCTGAACGATCGTATCATGATTATCTTTACGTTGTGTTTTTGATTTCAATTTTTCTTCATTTATTCTGATTTAAACCCTGTTGGGACCTCACTCTTGTTATAACATATAAAACTTTAAATTTTATGGCTATCTCACTTGTTAATGAGCCAAGTCAATAGCACATATAATTCAAATAAAAAGGTTCTTATCTACCAAATCTTTCTCATCCCTTTGTTAGTCTTAGTGTAATATCTCGATAACTCTGTAACTTGTAAGCCCCACATATATAAGTCTTAGGGCTTAGAAGAATCCCTCTGCACATGGACGCCCTGTCAATGCAACGACACTTGCATATGAAAAGAAGATACACTTCTGTTGTATTTAGAGATGTTGAAAAATATGATCCTAATGCATCATAATCCTGTTCAACAGAATAGAAACGGGTACAAGTATATCTATCATCTTGGCATGAAGCGGGGCATGTGACTTCGCAGCGCCCAGCGTTTAATCAACTGGGGTGTGGCGGGGTTTAGGCACAATGTTTGTGAAACCTTCCAGCACAAATTGGGTAGGAGCCCAAGTTGAAAGTAATACTTGCAACGTCACCATAACCTCTATACATCTTTTTTCAATCACCAGTACTCCCATTGATATCGAGTCTCCGTGACCAGTTGCTACCATGAAACTCATCATCTTCAGTGCCAAGTCCTATGATCAACAATTTTTCCGACGGGCACACACTGCCAAGGATAACGAGCTCACCACTGTCGAAGCCATATACTACGAGACGCCCCTCTATCTCTCGACAACTCTACTTGCCGCTGGAGCTTCAGCCGTGTGTATTTTCGTCAACGATGTAGCGAACGCCTCAGTTCTCGACTCTCTCCATGCCCATGGCGTCAGAGCCATCCTCCTTCGCTGCGCCGGTTTTAACAATGTTGATCTAGCCCATGCAGCTAAGCTAGGTATGTTCGTGGCGAACGTCCCAAGCTATTCCCCCGAGGCTGTAGCGGAATTTGCGGTGGCTTTAGTGCAGACGATCAATCGCAAGACCCATCGGGCTTATAACCGGGTCAGAGAAGGAAACTTTGCTTTGGAGGGACTGTTGGGGACAACTCTGTACGGAAAGACTGTGGGGGTTATTGGCATCGGCAGGATTGGACTGGCCTTTTGCCGCATCATGAAAGGATTTGGGTGTCGGTTGGTCGCATATGATCCATTTGAGAACCCAGAATTCTTAAAATATGGAGAGTACAAGAGCTTAGAGGAATTATTGGCAATTTCCGACATTGTCAGTTTGCACTGTCCGTTGATGGAATCGACTGCCCACATTATCAATGAGAAGACCTTGGGTCAAATGAAGAAGGGTGCTCTGTTGGTGAACACCTCCAGAGGCGGGTTGATTGATACAAAGACTGTCATTGCAGCTTTGAAGAGCGGCCGGTTAGGCGGGTTGGCACTCGATGTTTACGAGAGTGAAGGATCTTTGTTCTACAATGATCACTCGGGGCACATCATCCACGACGATGAGTTGATGCGGTTGACCACGTTCCACAATGTCATCCTGTGTGGCCACCAGGCCTTCTTCACGGAGGAGGCGCTTAGTGAGATTTCAGAATGCACACTAAGAAACTTAGAGGATTTTATAACTGGGAGGAAATGTAAAAATGCACTAGTTCAAAGTGATACCAAGAAGCTGCCTGTTCGTGGAGTCTAAGGGTAGTCCGTTCATAAATAGTTATCCATATTATAAGGTATTCATTGTAATTAGGGTTTATCAGCTATTTAACCCTGCTAATTACATTATCGAGCTCAGCCCAGGCACCCGAATTACCATGTCAAATTCATAATCAAGGAAGTCAACAACTTTAATTATTCTGGAAGATGAAAAACTTGAAGCCTACCATAGAAATTTACATGTGATTCTGCTTCTTAAACTTCCGCCTAGTATTCTATCGGAGGCCCTTTTGTAATCCTGGACTCCGCCTCATTGCGTCACATAAACTTCAGTTTGCTTTCTACAGTAAAATTCCAATAAAATGGTGGGGCTAGAGACTCGAAGCTCTGCTGGGGATCCTTGGCTACTGCCAAAGCTTTTGCACTGGAGCTCCGGCAGACAGCGATTGAACCGCTGAAACACAGGCGATGCGGCGCGACCTTGCAAAGCACATCGGTAGCCCAGAGAATCAAATAAGTTGAGGCCAACCCCACAGCGACTGGTGAATGATTCATGTGGCTTCTCTCTTCATCTTTTCAGTTTTGCATCTTCACTTTGCATTGGGCACTTGTTTATCGTATTACGATATTCATTCTTACAATCGATCACAAAGACCCCCCCGCTCATCTTTATCATCACCCCTCGATTGTGACACTCGACACTCCAAGTCATCAACACTGCAATGACTCGCATCATCGATTCGACCCTCAACACCCAGGGTCTCGCCGACAACCAGCGCGGCCTCCTCGAACTTATCGACAAACTTCAATTTGCGCAACTCGATAATGTCAAGCTTCCCCAGATCGTCGTCGTCGGCGACCAGTCAGCTGGAAAGAGTTCAGTTCTGGAAGCTCTGACGGGGACACCGTTCCCTCGTGATTCCGGCGCTTGCACGCGGTTTGCGACCGAGATTCGCATGCGCAGAGCAAAACAATCGAGTTTGAAGGTTTCTATCATCCCTGATCGCAATAGGCCGCAGAGCGAACAGATGCGCATGCTGCAGTTTGGCGGTAATATTAATGAGAATACCTCATTTGAGACCATGATGCGCGATGCCGTGGACTTGATCGCTCCTCATGGTGTGCCAGGCCGTTTTGCCGCAAGAGATATCCTCGTTGTCGAGAAGAGGGGGCCTGATATGCCCCTCCTGACACTAGTTGATCTGCCGGGTCTTGTCCGTGTCGCCAACCGTGACCAGTCAGAGAACGATATTCGGACCATTGAAGCTCTATCAGATCGCTACATGAAGAGTTCTCGAACTATCATTCTTGCTGTTATTGGAGGAAATAATGATTACGTTCAAGCCCCAATCTTGCGGAAAGCTAGAGAATTCGATCCCACCGGGTCTCGCACTATTGGCGTGTTGACTAAGCCCGATCTCACAGAGGGTATCGGTCTGGAAGACAAGTTCATCGAGCTGGTCATGAATGAGGATGCCGAAAACCACTTCAAGCTGGGTTGGTTTGTTTTGCTGAACCCTGGACCGCCCTCCCCTGGTCAGCCGTGGCCTACCCCCGAAGAGCGTCAGGCTCGCGAAAACGAATTCTTTGAGCGTGGAAAGTGGGGTACTCTTCCCGCCTCTATGCGCGGTGTCGGTGCTCTTCGTCAGAAGCTTAGTATGCAATTGCAAAAACACATTGGCCGGCATATTCCTAGCCTACGGAAACAGATTCAAGATGCTCTTTCTCGTTGCGACTCAGAGTTGAAGCAACTTGGTGAGGGCAAGGACACAGTGGAGGAGATGAAGCTGGATATGGGTGAACTCTTCTCAACTTCCAACAACCTTGTTACTCCTGCTATTAACGGAAACTACAAGAATCCACCTGGTGAAAAGTTCTTTCCTCGCCAGGCCATCACCAAGGGCACTCCGCCTCAGCGTCTCCGTGCCCGTGTCCGGGAAGAGAGTGAAAAATTTGCTCGGCGCTTTCGTGATAGTGCGCGGAAGGTTAGGTTCTCTGACTCTGGTTCTGATACAGGGGTGCTCAACGGTTTCAGTTCACAGTCCAAGAAGGAGTTTGCGCGCATTCATGTTGAGCCTCTCTTGGCTCAGGTCAGAGGTACTGAACTTCCGATGGACTCCAATCCCAGAGCGCCGTATATCCTGTTTCAAGATTACGCAGAAAGCTGGCCCACTATCTCGACTGAGTTCAAGGACAATATTGTCGTCATCTGCAACGAGTTCCTGTCCGAGATCATCGATTATGTCTGGCCTATGCGGATGCGCGTACCTCTCCGTGAACACTATCTAGAGCCCATGATGGCTGAGCTTATTAAGCAAGCCGAGAAAGAGCTCATCAGACTAACGGAAGATATGGAACTAGAGATTCAGCCCTTTGATCCCGAGTACGAAGAGCGCCTCAAGAAGTGGCGCGCTACTACGACGGAAGAAGGCCAATCTTACACTGAGGCCGAAGAGGTTCTTGAAAAGATGTTGATCTACTACAATTGTACTTCCCGAATTTTCATTCGCAATGTCATTACTCAAGTCGCGGAACGTTATCTTATCCTGGGTCTTCTGCGCCTGTTCAACCCCGTCAAGATCCTGCAGATGAGCAACCAAGTTGTCGAGGCTATCGCAGCTGAAAACAAGGAAACCCGCGACCGTCGCACCACCCTTAAGAGACAGAAACAAGCGATTGAAGAAGCCAAGACCTTGTGCGCCAACTTGGCCATGCGCAGCGACCTGCGAGCTGCCTACGAAGAGAACTACGGTCAAGACTCGGACGAGGAGCAGGATCAAGGCGGATATCTCCAGACTCAACAAGTCCCGATTTACCGTCGTCCTACTCCTAGTCAGTCCACAACAATGGAGGTTCCTTCTAGCCCACCGGGACACAGCCGCAATGAGTCCCGGGATACTCGCAGACGCCGGGAACATGAGGAGGCTATCCTTCACCAGCAGCAGATGCAACAGCAACAGGTCATGGCAGAGGCAGCTCGCAAGGCCGCTATCCAGCAGGCCAAGATGGCAAAGCTCCAAGCCGAGCAAATGGCTCAGGCTAGAGCAGAAGCTTCGTCAAGGGCGGCGGACCGTGATTCTTCTTCACGTAGAGATAGCGTCTACTACCACAAGGAGAACGAACAAACGCCTTCGTCCTCGCGCAAGTCCCGGTCAATTAGTGGAGACTGGGACCGTGAGAGGGAACGGGGCAGAGATCGTGATAGAGATCGGGAGAGAGAACGCGAGAGAGAAAGAAGCCGGTATGATGATGAGCCTAACGCTCCTCCGCCACCCCCACCTAGGCCTCCGTACATTCCGGAAGACGGGGAGAGACGTGAACCGCGGCCATATGTTAGTTCTGGGAGACGCTAGATGTGATGACAAGAAAGGATATGATATTATGTATTAGCATTGAATCATTAGATAGAAATGATCTGACATTAATGCCCTACCTAATCACTCATGGTTAAATCTATGTCTGACGCAAAAGAAAAACCCTAGGTCTTAGCTTGATATCATGTCCCGTAAACCCTAGTCATATGACCCATATCCAAGGCTGCTCCAATGCTTATCACGCATTTTCACACGGGTCTCCTTTCAAATAAACACAGACCGGTGCAGCGAACCTATGCACGCCTTTGTAAACACTTTCCGACCGACAGATCTTAATATATTTAGTAAGTGGAAATCCGCTGCGGACCCATCGTGCATTTCTATTTACATCCGGACGACCCTGGTATGCTCTTGGCCGCGAAGACTTATCTGATGGTGATCAACCGTCCCGGCGCCCTGTCTCTTCTCGATCCCGATTGACATCGTGAGTCAGGTCGTCGTGCAAGAACCATCTTGTTACGACCAAGGGGACTACTGGTGGTTTGATGGATTTTCTTGTCTTTGCGCTTTCTATGTAAAACGCCTTCGTTTTTTTTCTGACGAAAATACATTTTTGATTAGAAATTTCTCGCCCCGGCGGACCACATTACTTCGCCCGCTCATGGGCTTTTCGGCTCGGTCTTTCTTTTTCGGGCTTTCTTTGTTGGAATTGATTCAATTGATACGACAAAGTGATTATAATCACCTCTACTTCCGCGCCGCTCGCGCGCATTCGTCGCGATCATTCGGCTGTCCGATAGTCAGCCGGCTTTCTGTCGTGCTATTTGTATACTCCGCCAATTCGACTACTGATATCGATAACTTCTCCGATATTTCCTGCTTTCCTGACAACGACAAGCCCATGACCACAGGTTAATGCTTTCCACCATGTTCAGTGTCATTGAAAGCGTCCCGTCAGGGAGCGAAAATATATATTCGTCATACGAGGAGCTGTTTGCTAAACTCCAGTCTCGTATGCAGGGCGAAGGGTACAGAGTCGTCAAGGCGCGGTCTCATCGAGGCAAAATCGGTGGTGCCGAAGTTCCCGGTAACGAGATGGTCCGTTGCGACTTGGTTTGTGATCGGGGTGGTCGTCCATATAAATGTTTGGCCACCAAACATAAGACAAGTACAAAAAAGACGGACTGTCCGTGGAAGGCCAAAGCCGTCAATCGCAAAGTCCTTGGAGGGTGGGTCCTAACAATTATCTGTGGCGAACACAATCACCAACCCGGGACTCCCGAGCCCCCAAGTCCGATTCATATTGACGACCACGATGCCGATGGTGAGCCAGAGGACAATGGTGCCGTTTCCTCCCAGACTTTTTCGGCTACGCCTGCTGTTCCCATGAACTTTGCTGATGCCATCACCCCGACGCTACCAGATGCGACAGACATGATGATGACTGGGACTCCAGATATGAACCCTCAGGCCGCTGTCATGGCGTCCATGGGCATTGTCGGCAAGGAAATCGAAACTAGCGCCGCTCTGGGCATTGCACCAGGTCTGAATTGGCCCGTGACCAAACTAACTGGCGAGACATTCTCTGGTTTGAAGGCCCAAGTCCGCAAGCTGAGCAAAGCGGAACGTCTTAATGTTCTTGCCCAGATTCAATTACGGATAGCTGCTATATATGCCATAGAGAGTGAAGATATCCAACGCGCCCAGCGCCAGGAAGAGGCTGAAATACGGCATCACCAGAAACAAGCTGTTGAACAAACCCGTCAACCAAACGTTTCCAGTGCTGCTCCTGCAGCCCTGATGACGCCATCCAACAGCGGGCAGAATACCTTCTCGCCTCATCAATTGCAGCAAGCACGGAGTCTTCAACAACAAGCGCAAACCATGCAAACTCATCAAACTTCGGCACAGGCTCAAAATCTGCAACATCAACAGTCTATGAGAGCCGCGCAAGCGCAGCTGCATGCTCAGGCACAAGCACAAGTTCAAGCCTTATCCCAAAACCAAGCCCATATGCAGTTGCAGACTCTACACCAACAATCACAACAACAGGCTCTTCACCAAATGTCTCCCGAGTTCCTGCAGCACCAGTTCCAGGTTACGGTCCCGCAGCAGGTTCAGCAACAAGTTCAGCAACAAAATTCCGCCGGGCCTCCTGTCACGAGCAATCAGATTCCCCAGGCGCAGTTCCATCAATACTCGGGCCCCAACCGGCGCATCAGAGGTGGCAACAGCCGTCGGGCTTGATTATTTGTTGAATGTATCGAGTAATGATGTTTCTCTTCGTTGTATCTATTTGTTATGTATGTTAGCGTTCCAATCGTTGATATCGTTTGGTCATCGGAATCAACGTGTTGGTTGTTAGTTTTGTCATCTGTGGGAGTTCCAGTCGGTCATTATGGTCCTGATGGATGAATGGTAATTTCACAGATAACTACGTAGATCTTCTAGTGTGATACTAGACTATTTCTCTATCAGTGGTCTGATCGAATCTGGGAGTGATTTGTTATTTTTTTTTATATCGACCGATTTTCTTTTTTATATTTTGGGGGGTATAGGTCCGGAAATGGTTAAAACGGTCTCGGGTTTTGAATAATGACTCTATCCCCTTTGTACATGGGGACACTCCAACTTTTTCTCCATGGTACTGTTTTGCTATATATGTCTGTGAATTGGCCTGAAAGTTTTGTTAAGGAAGTTGCGGCATGGAAAGCACTAGAGTTAGCGTAATGCTTTCTTCGTTATCGAAAAAAGGTTACGTCAGTTCTTGCCGTGATCTAACACTAGCACTAAACTTGATGAATAGGTTTCTTTTTTGTTCTACGTGAAATACTTGACTTTTTTTTGCACAACATCGATCATGGAGCGCTTTGCTTTTACTTCTTCCTGGACACCACCTGTCCGGTCTTCCATGTCTCACACAAAGCGCTCTTACAATATTTTTGGCCTTCATCGCCATAGCTCCCCGAGTGCTGAGTCCTCAATCAGTCAAATCCCAAGTCGTACAACATCCCAGACTATGGCGCCATCAGTTTTGGGCCCGCAATATTCAACGCCAAACACCGGCTCATGGATGTCTCGGCCGTTGACTCGGAACTCTGCCAGTCGGGCCCAGAGTGTTGCCCCGGGTCGTCGTTCTCGGGCGAACTCTATTGTTAATGGTGAGGAAAGTCACGATGTTATTTGCGCAATTTGTGAAGGACGGGGTGTTATGCCCTCAGTTGGCGTATGTTTTGTCAATATCGGGACTGGTGAGATCACCATGAGTCAGATTTGCGATAGCCAGTTTTATGTTAAAACTTTGCACAAGGTACGAGTTTATGACCCAGCTTATATCTTGATCTGTTCAACCCTTTGTCCTCCACATGGACAGTCCGGTTTGTACTCTGCTTTGGTGGAACACCAAGTAGGATTAAAGCTGGTTCCAGGTGAGAGAGGAATATGGAATGAGAGTACGGGTTTAGACTATATTGATAGATTGGCTTTTAAGGAAGACGTTGCCGCCATTAAGGTAGCTATCCAGGGGAACTACTATGCCACATGCTCATTGGCAGCGGTAAGTTCTGGTTCATACTTTTGATATGATTATACGCAGCTAACTTCGCATAGGCCATAAAATATCTTGAAAGGGAGTGGAACTTACGAGTCACGCCCCACTCGCTGAGAATCAGATATCAACCATCAGAAGATGCAATGATGATCGATATTTCCGCTGTAGAATCATTAGAGCTCATTCGAAACATCCGGGATCCCAAATCCAAGAATAGTCTTTATGGTTTGCTAAATAATACATTGACTCCGATGGGAGCCCGCATCTTAAGAAGCAATATTCTTCAGCCTTCAACTTTGGTCAGTGAAACCATAATTCCACGTTTTAAGACTCTGGAAGAGTTGACCTCCAAGGAAGAGATGTTTTCGGAGATTCGTAGCGGTATGTCATTCCGATAGTTAATTGATGTAATATTTTCTAACCCTTGTCATCAGCACTGCGGCGTTTCCAGGATGTTGAGAAACTCTTGACAAAGATTATTTTTAAGGTCCCCAAAATCGGCATGCACACATCAGAACAGGCATTGAACAATATTCTCATGATCAAACAATTTCTCGAATCAGTTCCAGATATATATCGAGCTCTCACCCCAGCTACAAGTTCCCTGCTTTTGATGATCCGCAGCACGTGCTGCCCTGATATAACGAACCCTATTCTCGACAAAGTTCTGGAATCCATTGAAGCCGATGTAACATTCGCTAAGTCACCCGTGGAAATTCGCAACCAGCGCGCATTCGCTGTCAAGGTGAGTGGGGCTTGAAGATAGTTTTGCATTTTGTTTCATTGCATGTTCAATGTAACTGGGAAATCACCACATGCTACCAGGTGAGAATATGGTGATAATATACAACTAACTCTTGCATTGGTAGAGTGGAATCAACGGATTGCTCGATGTTGCCAGGAGGACATTTCAAGAGGGGCAGTCGGATGTACATGATCATCATGAGAACATTAAAAGTAGGTTATGGAACGTGAAAAGTTGTGTCAAGGAGCGAAGTACATACTAATATTTCCTAATCTGGTATCTTAGACAGTACAGGACTCAATATCGCGCTCAAGTATGATAACGGCCGCAAGTACTATTTCAGCTTCCGCGAGGAGGAACTTGGTAACAATCCAGTTCCTGACAGTTTCATCAACGTGGTAAAAAAACGCCAAGTCATTCAATGCCAGACTTTACGGCTCGTCCAGCTCAATCAACGTGTCAAGGATTCTGAAGATGAGATCATCATCCAAAGTGACGAAGTTGTATTGATTCTGATGTATTATATTCAGAGTCAGGTTCCGCGCCTATTCCGAATTTGCGAATCGATTGCTTTGCTGGATATGATGGCCTCTTTTGGGCAACTGGTAATACTAAGAGACTACAAAATGCCTATGATGGGCGACAGGGTCGCTGTCAAGGGTGCAAAACATCCTTTGATGGATGTTGTAAGTACAAAACAGACCCTAACCCTTCTTCATCATTATACAATGTAGCAGCAGCATTTGTATTTGCATAATAACACTGCCTAGCTATTAAGGATGGCTAACAAAATATTGACAGGTGATAAGCAACTTTGTTCCCAATGACTACTACAGCAGTGAGGATTACCACTTTCATGTTGTTACTGGATGCAACATGAGTGGAAAAAGTACCTATATCCGAACAATAGCATTGTTGCAAATCATGGCGCAGATTGGCTGTTTCATCCCCGCAGATTGGGCTAGTCTGCCAGTAATATCCAGTATATTTGCCCGTGTGTCTACCGATGACAGTATCGAGGCCAACATGTCAACGTTCTCTGTAGAGATGCGAGAGATGGCTTTTATCCTGCGGTAAGTGCATCGTGTCACGGCGAGCGAACGATTTTGCTGACATAGTATAGAAATATGGATAGAAACAGTTTGGCTATCATCGATGAACTGGGACGTGGAACTAGTACCCAAGATGGGTTGGCTATCGCTGTCGCTATGGCTGAATCATTGGTCAAAACCAAGGCCACAGTTTGGTTTGCCACACACTTTATAGAATTGGGTAAGCTTTTCAGCCCGATTACAGTAGATCATTATAATCTAACAACTGGTTGACAGGGGAGGCTCTTCAGGATAAGCCAGGGGTCTTAAACCTGCACCTCGCAACCCATACCGAGGAAGGAGACACTCCTTCGACTACAATGCTTTACAAGATAGAATCCGGTGTCGTCACGGACGAACACTACGGAGTCCTCCTTGCTCGCGCATTGGGCT
Organism: Ambrosiella cleistominuta; assembly: GCA_017139545.1. Taxonomy (NCBI): domain Eukaryota; kingdom Fungi; phylum Ascomycota; class Sordariomycetes; order Microascales; family Ceratocystidaceae; genus Ambrosiella; species Ambrosiella cleistominuta. The sequence goes on along the minus strand of JABFIG010000020.1, from coordinate 119,736 downwards.
TCCCTGCCCGCTTCATAGAGTTTGCCGAAGAAATAGTTGCTGACATAGAGCGGCGACGGGAGGGATCCCGCCGGGGTCGAGATGGCAGCAACATCATCGTTGGGCGTCGATTGACCATGAACTTGTACGAGAGTCTGAAGCAGGCACAGGCTTCCAACCTGGAGAATGATAAGCTGTGGGAATATCTAATGGGTATTCAGACGGAGTATTCTGAACGGATGATAGAATTGACGGTTGGCGATAACGATGGCGAGGGGGGTGCTGGGGGAGAGCAGGCTGAGGTTTTCGATGAGAAGTATGAAGAGGATAAATGGGAGGATGGAGAGTTGGAAGAGATATTGGAAAGGACATCCAGTGTAACGAGAGGTTGAATTTTTTTGGGATAGTTTTGAGAAACGCCATTGCCAACGGCAAAAAATCAGCGCGGTCATGAGTTTTTGTTTTATAAATAATTTGGAAGGGAATTTAGGCGACTACCGGGAAGTGGAAAAGAAGTGGAATAGAAGGTTAGGCAGCGTTGGTTCAGCGCACAGTTTTCCGTGGTATGGAGCTGGTGGGATCTCTCAGCTTGTGTCTAATTGTGGTTCAGAGCTGAATGAGGATTGGACGGAGAACAGAGCGACGTTGCGTTGTGGTAACTTCAGGGGAAGCGGTGGTAATGAATATAAAGGATGTGCAGGTCACCGCTTGACAGCTCTGTAAAGTGCATATACGATATATACATAGAAGCACACAATAACGGAGTAACTAAAGGTTCTATGTATCACGATATTTTGTTGCGGGCAAGATGATGAAATAATACTATGAAGGAGAAAATATTAATAACGGATAATTCTAGCTCGATAGCTGTAACAGATATACTGGATAACAAATGGTATATACAAAAGGAAAAAAAAAAGGCAAACAAATGAAAAATCAAATATAAACACAATATAGTTCAGAAAAAGGAAACAAGGAAGCAGGGAGATCAACGACAGTCATATTCCATGATCCAACAATAGCTGGTAAGTCCATTATCTACCGAAGCAAAAGGAGAGTCTATTAACCATGTACCGATAACAACCCCCCAAAAACAAAATGATCTCAACACGATTATCTTATATTTTCTTTTTCATTTTTTTTTGGTTGACTCTAAACCACCGTGTCCCCAATCATCATTTATTCTTCAACCAATCTTTGCTCTTCTCCTGCGGCAAAGTCCAGTGCTTCCCAATAGGAAACTCCAACCGGATATTCCTCAAATCAAACCCCCAACTCGGCCAATACCCAACCTTATCCCTCTCAAAGAACCCACCCACCGTATTATCCACCTTCAACGTCACAATATGCGTGTTCCTAGACCTCATCCGGGGCACCAACCGGCACCAAGAGTCGGTGCCAGTGAGCTCGGGTTGTGTTGAGAGCCCTGAGGGGAGAGCGGGGGCAACTAGCTCCATAAGCCAATTGAAGGGGTCGGCCCATTTGGTGTCTAAGGGGAAGGAGGGGGTGAAGGGGGCAGTTGTAAGAGTGGCGGAGAAGATGGGGGTGTTGTGAGTGGTGGGGGTAACAGTGATTTGGGTGGATTTGCCATTGGGGGATTCTTGGAAGTCGAAGTGGGCAATGTGCTTGGGGATGTTCCAGTCTACATGAAAATATCATGTTAGTTTACACGCTTAGTGGACTGTGGATGAATGAAGTGTCGTAAACTTACTCTTGCGGCCATTCATACATGCTTTTTCTTGAGAGACGTAGATATGGGTAATTCTGACTGCCTTTTTGACAGAAATTCTACCATCCTTTTCTTCAAACGGATACTCAAAGTAGCCTGGTGAAAACAACAACTCATCATACGGCCCCGCCAGACTATCATCATACCGAATGATCATCATCATACCGAAACCACGGGTAAAGGCACCATTCTCTGGCAAGGCAAACGAAGACTTAGCCTCGAGGTCATGGTAAGTCCAGTCCGGAAGAGCATTGGGAGTTGAAGCGATGACGCCGATGAAGATGAAAGCACGGCCAGTGAGGATCCAAGGCCCGGGGATCTCGGGGATGGGCTCAGATGTGATAGTGGAAGTTGAGTCGGCAGTAGACATATTGAGGAATAAACACTGATGAGTATGTTATGGTTGATGATGTATGCAGAATGGCGATAACGGAAGAGAGAAGAAGAGGAGGGGATATGTTGCATATATATAAGAATGGCTTGTATCAGGCAAGAGAGACACGGCTGATATCAGGGTCGTGACTTGCTCGTAAGTGATTTTGGTTCACATATTGTGCTATGTGGGTTTACAAGATAATTAGAGGCAGTGATGCCAGGAGTGGAAGCGGTTATACACACGCCCTTAGTGGCGGCTTAGGAGTGGAGAGTGGATCACCAGGGATTATAAGAGTTTTCACGGAGACTGTTGCACCTCGTTTATTATATCCGACTTGAGTAAACACAGCGATTAGACCGGGGATGGCAAGAATAGCTGTGTTTATGATAAATGATGATAAGAAGAGGGGGAATGTCAAAACTTCCAAGTGATCACGGTTTGGTAGGAGTGACTCGTGAGTTTAAGACCCATCGTTGGTTACTATAGGATCCCCACTGACTTACAGAAACTGTAACTGCGTTCCATTGTTCTAAACATCACGAGTCCAACCTTGAGGGCTAGTCTTTGTCATCTTTAGACTAACCCCAGCGGTGTCACACATAGGATACTCTGTAAATCAGAGAAATCTACATGTTAGTTGCGTCCCGAAAACATAACTGTACAAATAAAAGCTTGCGCCCGGAAGCCTACCGTAGCCGCTTTTGAGATCACCCCTCAATATCAGTATCACGTTTACACTTTTATTAATCTTCTACAATTCATGCTATATTTAAATTAAAAATTAAACCGACTGAGCCTACCAGATCAACAAATTGTCAGATTATAATTACTTCTTTTACTTTGTTGCAACGAATAACATAGAAGTGTCAGATTTTAACCCTAGTTGACTGAAGTAATTGCCCTGTTTTAAGTGGCGACTTATTCTTTCTATCTTCTGTCATGTTCCGAGCAACTGTCTCGAGGGTGACTGACACCTCGGTTACATGTGCCCTGATTCTTCCGAGTGACGGTCACATTCTTATTTTCCTTTTTAACTTCTCTTTTCATTTTTTCCTGCTTCGTGTTTATCTTCTTATCAAACTTTTTACACTACAGGTTTACAGTTTGGTAATTTGTATTACACCCACATTTCTCGAAACATTACACCTGAATTGCATATGCCCTACTATATCCTGCCAAACAAGTCTGGCAGTGAAGAATTCCTCATCAGAAATCCACAGTCCCCATACCAGATGTACCAGATAAATTGTCAGGTGTGATAAAAAGTGATGGAATTCTTTAAATATTATCCATTCACAACATTTAGTCCTGCAAAATTCCATACACGGTAATCAGCTTGCAATGGATTTGTGTAGCGAATCGAGTAATGCAGGAAGCTCTCACACTTTGGAACCTATTTATATTTTAGTCTCGTCGGTCCACTAACAGCCAAGTTCCTTCGAAATCACGCATCAGCGTTGATATGAAGAAGCTCACAAGGCTTTCGCCTAAATTTCACACCGAAACTCTTGGATCTTGTGAACAATAAACCTTGTATTCAAGCCAATCAAAAAATAATTTGTAATCAACACGACTTCTTATGACCCAGGTCAATCTGACTGTTGAGGTAAATAATCGCGATGCTGATTTCCTCCTTCGATGCTGGTCCAGCTCCCTGTTCTGTTTTGGATCATCGCTTTTACCGGTGATGGTGGCGCACCCCACCCTATCTCTCATGATCTTCTTGGACGTCAATCTATTCAATTACCAGCGAACACAAAGTGATAAAGCGTCGTGAGATGTGACATCTCAGAGTTGATACATCATATCTACCTTGTTCTCATTGCACTATGTTGCAGTGAGCCTGATTCAGTAACCGGTATTCTATCAAAGAAAAATGTCATACAAATTAATTAATGGGACTCCGAATTCTCAACGATGAGCACATATGCTTAGCGACCAGAAATTAATGTGATAAGGCTTTGTATGTTACTGTAATGTTAGATGGTTGATTTAAATACCTCGCTGTAGTGCAATCTGTGTATACTTAGAAAGTATGTACTCGAAACGAATATATCTAGATCATGTTGCAATGCTCCTTGCGACATTTCTAGACAGACTGAGCGATGACATTCACTCCCGATCAATAACCCAACAACCTGGAGACAATTGTTTTCAACACCACCCACCCTCTAAACATGATCCCCACAGTATCCTTTCTATCCCAGACCCCACCATTCAAAAGAACAAATATGCTCACTGTTTCCATCAACATCACATAAAACATAGCAAATATGCAGGCCCTAGTCATGTTTTGAATGACCTCCTTACATGACCTGCCTATGGCGAAGCTTTGGCTCCTTGAGGCTCCAATGACCCTGATGTTTTCCATGGAAATGCCATATTTCTTCAGCTTGAAAGTACCGAGAGTACCGAGGATGCTGGTTTTTCTCTTAGATGGAGTGGAGTCCGACGAAAAGCTATATACTTGCGCTTCCGGCTAAGAAACATATATAGAAGGATGACAAATGACAGGGGTTAAACAATCCTATTTGAGAGGAATGCAGAATGTATAATTATCGATAAAGAACAAAGGCTTATCTTATCACCAAAAGAAAGACAGGGATTCCCGACGTCGCACGAAAAAAATCAAGATTTCCTAAATGAGGACGAATGCTTGCGATGCTAAGAGGAGAATTGTATTCACTATACATCGCAGCTTTGATTTAATTATTGGTGCTATTTCTTGTAGTCACAACCCATATTATCTACTTTATAAGCATCTGCAACTATTCTGATTTCATTGAAATACTTTAAACCCTCTAAGTTTTCGTTTAAATCCATAGTTTCTCATCATGTCTACTGTGGTTCCCCTGCCCTCTAAGAGGCAGAAGAGAGAGCAGCTTGAGCGTACCTGTAAACAGCAAGATGTTACTGCTACTGCAAAACAGGACATTGGCTCCTTCAAGGCCCGATTTGTTGATTGCGAAGGAAATCAGCTTTCCGACATCATCGAAGTTCCTCTCGCCGATGCCAGCGAGAGGAACATCTCTCTCCTTCTCAACGCTTTGATGGACCGTGTAAGTCACTTATAAGTCCCCAATTACCTAGGTTTAAGCCCTTTGGTCATTTTTCGTGCCTAGTCTTAACGCATATTTAGAAACGTGAGGAGTTCCTCCCCTACAAATTCAATGTCCATATCCCCAACTCCGATATCATTATCGATACCTACCCTGAAGACCTCCTCACCTGCCTGCAATACCACGGCATCGCCAACCCCTTCGAAACCACCATCACCCTCGGCGCCGAACCGCAAGCCATCTTTAAGGTCCAAGCTGTCACCCGCATGTCTCACCGGATCCCCGGCCACGGCGAAGCCATTCTCTGCGCCCAGTTCTCCCCCGCAACTTCTTCTCGTCTGGCGACGGGCTCCGGCGATAAGACGGTGCGAATTTGGGATACCGAGACGGGCACGCCAAAGCATACGTTGGCGGGGCACGATGGGTGGGTTTTGGCGGTGGTGTGGTCGCCGAATGGGGAGCAGTTGGCGACGGGGTCGATGGATAAGACAGTGCGGTTGTGGAATCCCAAGTCTGGTAAGGCGGTGGGGAAGCCGTTTGCAGGACATATGAAGTGGATTACGAGTATTGCATGGGAGCCATATCATTTGTGGGATGAGGTCTCGGGACCCAAGTTGGCGTCAGCGTCTAAGGATGCGACAATTAGAGTTTGGATTACCGAGTCTGGGAAGACGGAGCATGTGTTGTCGGGCCACAAAGGGTCGGTTTCTTGTGTGAGGTGGGGTGGTACGGGGTTGATCTACTCGGCTAGTCACGATCGGACGGTGAAGGTTTGGGATGCGGCAAAGGGGACTTTGGTGCATAATTTGAACTCCCATGCTCACTGGGTCAACCATCTAGCATTATCGACAGAGTTCGTCCTTAGAACCGGATACTTTGATCACACTCCTACTCCGGGAACTAGCAAGGAGAAGAAGGAAAAGGCAAAAGACAGATTTGAGAAGGCAGCTAGATTCAGAGGGAAGATTACCGAGAAACTCGTTTCGGCCAGCGATGACTTTACGATGTACCTCTGGGATCCCGCTCAAGGTACTAATCCTGTTGCCCGTATGCAGGGTCACCAGAAGCAGGTTAATCACGTTACCTTCTCTCCTGATGGCAACACTATCGCCAGCGCCAGCTGGGACAACCACACCAAACTGTGGAGCGCCAGGTAGGAACCACTCATGATCATCATCACATCACCCATGGCAATCATCAACAGGTTACTAACAGTATCACAGAGACGGCAAGTTTATTAACACCCTCCGCGGCCACGTCGCCCCCGTGTTCCAGTGCGCCTTCTCTGCCGATTCCCGACTCCTCGTTACGGCATCTCGGGACTGTACCTTGAAGGTCTGGTCCATGTCTTTGCACAAGATTGCGGCGGATTTGCCTGGGCATGTGGATGAGGTTTACGCAGTGGACTGGAGTCCTGATGGGAAGAAAGTGGGTAGTGGTGGGAAGGATAAGGCGGTTCGTCTTTGGATGCACTAGACACGGGGTTATTAGGCTGAGTTTCTTAAAATTAGCGTTCAGGATTTTTATGTACTGGTATGTGACTGTAGATATATGGTTGCTTATATTTAAATATGTTATTCATATGTATCAGATGAGCTGGATAAGCTATTGAGTCATGACGATACCTGATGTGTAAGGTTAAGTAACTCTAGTGATAATTGCGTACTCTTGTGTGATCATGGTAAAGAACAACTGGATTTGACCTGTCTATCATGGCTCCTCAGCTCTTATCCCACCCGGTTATATTTACCTTCTTTTTTTATCTTCCAGCAAACTTTTTTTTTTCATATGCACGCCAACATCATTTCCATCAGTCCCCTTTCATCTTCCTACGACGACCACCTACCCCGTCTACTACCACCCAAATATCTCTCATTCCATCCCAAAATAACCGCTCCAACGCAACGTCACCACGGCACAGATACGCGGGGCACTTTTGCTGAATAGATAGATGGACTTTTCTAGTCGATATGTGTAAGTTCTAGGCACAGATGTGGCGGCTTTAGTTATGTGTGTTGGTAACCCTGTACAGAAATTAACAAGAGGACTGATGGCCTGTGCTAGGTATGCGGTAAATAAATGTCACGAAATGGTTATTATGAATGGATTATTGGGGGGGGGGATAACGGAATCATGATGGATGTCATGATTGCTTTCTTCTGATTTAGGAAGGGAAGGTGAATTACGGGCGGGGGTTGATGACAATAGGTCCCGTATTAAGGTTATTATGAACATATATTGAGATTAGATCGAGATTTGGGTGGAGAATAGTAGGTTATCGGGGGACTTCCTGATCTGTAAGGGCCTCCGAAAAAACGAAACTCGGGATTGCGTGAGGCGGATGATCTTTAGCAAACAAGACCCTTATCTAGATTAATGACTGATGATAAGTTTGGAAATGTAAAACGGGGAGTGATGGTTGTTTTGAGAATTAGTAATGGCTTGGTTGGAGTTTTTTTTTTAAAAAAAAAAAACTTGTTATGCGTTTCTTCGCTTGAGGGGGGGATTCCCGGAAGGATGACGGCGGCTTTGTGTCTTGGAGTTTCTTTATGGGTTTGAGACAGTCAGACAAGAAGTCATACAAGACAGAAACTAGCAGCTCAGGAGTTATTTCTCGTTCATTCAATAATGTATCTTGTTCCTACTTTCTCGCATGTGTCATAACAGTCACCAGTTCATTATGCCGGCTGTGTCACCAGTAATCCGAGACTACTAATGATGACATGGCAGGTATGAAAGTTTCTCAATGTGATGCTGATGGTATGACATCACAAAAAAAAGGATGGTTTTGTGATTGTTTAGCTTTGTGTAAGCGAGTTGTGAGGTTTCTAAGTTTACCACTGATCTAGGCTCGAAATGGCGATGGATCTATTCGTCGACCAGAGATTGGCGGTCGGTAGTTTAGAAAAGCAACGCAACATGGTGAGTTGCGGGTGCGAGAGGAGGGGGATGAGAACGCGGAATTCTATCGTGGTGGCCAGATCTTTTGTAGTTGGTTTTGTGGAAGGGTTCCAGATGGTCTGGAACGTTGGAATTGATTTTTTACATCACATCACAGGGTTGCTTGCTTTTTGTTTTTCTCTTTCTAGGCTTAATCTTCGTGAGGAACATTTGGCATTAGTCATCATACCACCTGTGTCACATAGTCAACACCTCACCATAGCGACAGCCAAACTCCCCGTTAAAATTATACCTTGGCCATTTATCATTTATCCCCATGCAAATATCATCAAAGGCAATACAAGTGGTTCTGACTAAGCTTTTCTTTTTTTTTTATGATTGATTACTTTCTTCTGCATTTTTCTCCCGTCCTCTCCCAAATACAAAAACAGAAAACCAGTCATCACGTACATTTCACTGACAACAAGAGAAATCGATCTCGTGATTTCTGAGGCTCTTGTTTTCTCAGAGGGGCGTGGTTTGGCGTTTCGGATGCGAAGGAGAAAGGCTCGTGCGGGGACAAACACACAAGGAAAGTTACATGTAGTCCTGGTGTTAGACGAAGATAAAAATCAATACGATTCTTCTAGATAGATGGAAGCGGCTAGAAAGAATGAAGGGTTTATTTTCAGGTTGTGAGATTTCCGGATGACGACGGTCTAGCCTTCTGGGCTTTTTAACATCTGATATCTAGATTTCTGTGATGCTGAATTCTTTCTTTTTTCTTCTTGGCAAGAGAAAAAGAAAATTCAAGGTGTCTAGGAGAGGGAGAAGGCACGGATGTGTTTGATCACAGCGTGTCGACGAATTATCAAACAAGAACCAGAAACCTCCCTCCGCGAAGAACGGCAAACAGTCACTTTCACTCACTGTCGTAATGATTTTCCTGTATGATTTGTATATAATAAAGAAAGGGTTGTTATATATGTAAACTGTATGACCGGAAATCCAGTGGGGATTATTTTCATAGATAGCTAGTGGTAAGCCTCCAGTGAATCCCGTAATAAGCTGAGACATTTGATTTATGATATGAACCCTTGATGTGTGATGCAGTAATTACAGTCGTCGGTCGCTTCCCTTCGGATAGTCGCACAGCATGTTTAGGCTTAGAACCTGCATAAACGCTAGCCGCCACTTTATCTGACCCGACTAGAAAAAAAATAGCCGCTTTGCGCTTAATGCTTGATATCCAAAAGAAATCCTTTGCGGATCAATGATCTTCTCCCGACTTCTCACCCACGGTTCTCGCTCTGTCAACCAAAAAGCCAACGAACTATTCAACTATCCATATAACTCAGTCCACTATATCATTCAGTCCCGACCCAAGGGCAAATTTGACAAATTTCAGGTCAAACAAACATTGGCATGTCCGCGGCCCAAGGTTGAAGAAATTTCCATGAGATTGAGAATGTTTATTCAAGCTTTTTCTTGATCAAGGCAGGTAGATGTCTTGGTATGTGGTCCCTGATTCTGGCTACTCGAACGTGGTTATTGATTGCACACACAGAAATTTTTTATAGAAGGACCTTGAGCTTTGTCTTGATCCATATCATTGAGCCTTGTGGCGGTGGTAATAGAAAGCTTATTGTAGGTGCAAACATGTGGAATGGTTATCAAGAGATCATGGCGCCTGATAGTCTTTTATTCCCGAAATGACGAATCGTAAAATGTCGTGATCTCATGATTTATTCATCATAATCGAAGCTTCTTTACTTGACAATCATGACTGATTGCAACATCGATAACTTGGCGGGCGTGGGCTGTTCCACTAGATCGGAGAATACAAGATATATCCAAGTTTCATTTCTAAAGGACAGTCGGTGTCCGAATTGCTGACAAACTTATATGGCTTCTGTTAAACAAAGAGTACATGTAATCGGACATTCCCCAATTGTTGTGAATAACCCGCACAGTATTGTGAGTGATCTGACCGTTTATCACCATGGTTTCTCATCTACCCAAAGCTCATTATGATCACTCATATGCACCTCCCGAATTTGCACAGCAAACTAGTCGCAAATTTTCTCCTCACTGATGATGCTGAATATAGATGTCGATTCTTGTTGCCAATATTAGGATACTAGCCCGTCCGTCATGCATTGAAGCACTGTCTTCACATCACAAGAGACCAAAATGTGAGGCTTGGTGTGGCAAGGTATGAGTTGGGGTTGAATATCTTGTAAAAGTTTCCATAGTCACATATTAGCTGACTATCATTTTGGTGCACTTTTACTTGATCCTAGTGGCAAATTGGGTTAGTCCCCTATGTCTAATAGATAACCTTAAACTTTCAGGTGACTTATAATCTCAATGCTAAGACAAAGCTTGATTATATTGTGGAATATATTTGGGTTTTTTGTATTGTTTAAAATTCCATTATTTATTGAGAAAACAATAGGGTTATTAACCCCCCAATCTAGTTAATTACCGAAAGAGGAAATAATGCTTTGGCGCTAGAATTTGATGAGTGGAACAGGGCGTCAGGATATAGTTGATTTTACGGTTGATTCTAGACATTGAAGAAAGTACAGTTTTCTGATGTTTCATATAAAAAAATGCTTTGCAGTCACTGTAAACTCTGCTCATCAACTTGCTACATTTTGTCGTAGTGCCTCGCATCCATGTGACTCTGTTCTATTTGTAGACTGGCCCTAAAGTTCAAAGGTCTACGGATCGCTATGATTCCGAGCCAGGATGTCTCAAGTTGTGGGTTAATAAATAACTTATAACCCTAAGAACATCGTAAACGAAACCTCGAGTACTTGTTTCTGACGAAAGATATACTCACACACATACAAAAAACCCTTTCCATCGAATTTTTTCTCTCATTAAATTCTTCACACCGACGGAGCCACCAACGACCCAAACAACCCCTCCGTCTCACATTTGGGTGAGATCCAACTCAGATGCGCTGGGGTCCCTAGTCGCTCTTGACATGGGAGATTGGAGGAAATTGACCCATCGATGAGGCTCGAGAGTTCACGGAAGATGTTTAATTTATTACATACGAATTTATACCTGGTTGTAAAAAAAAAAACTTTGTAGTTGCAGATGGTATGGGCTGACTATAAACTGGTGCCGAGAATTGTAGCAGTTAGCCCGGGTTGAAGGAATAAGGGTAGCGAGATGGGGTCGGAGGGTCGTTAGAGGGGTAGATGGGGTTTGGGCAGGAGATGTATTAAGTTATCCATGGTTTACAGCAGCTAACTGCCAAAGAAAAGAAAAATCTTGGTTATGTATTCAAGTATCTGTCTACTCGTTATCTTTCTTTTCCACTAAACTCTAACCGGAGATACATTAGTCATCATGGCTCTCAAACCCAGCATCTAAACTCTCTTCCGCTGCCCGGATACTTTACGTATGTGTCTGCAGCCCGTACCTGAATGATTGCTACTGTGGCTCACGGACCGCTCTGGCTTTGCGACAGATCCCAAGGCAAAGGTGGATCGCAGGGACAGGGTATCGTATCGGGATATGACAAAGTCTATGTTACTCGCTTTTCTCTTACTCAGCAGAAAAGTCTATCTTGGACGTCAGACATATTTAGACCAATCTATTTATCGATTTATAAAGGTGTTCATTCGACCGGTATCCCGGATCGACAGGCTGACGGGAATACAAACTAGTCTGAAGTCGGTGGGTTTAGGGAAACTTGGGTTTTGTTTAGACTGATATTGAGAGTGTCACACTGGTATCAGGGACAGGACCGTGGAGGTTCTGAGATGTTACGAATGGGTTGTTACTTCATGCCTATGAGATTGGGCATAGCTGAGAGAAAATGGGATGACAAGTGGATGGTGGAGGTGAGACGTTATAGGTGAATTGTAACCTTTAAAGGGTTTCAATTCACCTGATTCTGAGGATAAGTCATGGACATTAATAAGAGATGGTTTGGTTTACACTTGGCCTGGTGATATTGTTTTTCATGATGTCTGTCTGTAGATGATCTTTTATCAGAGGTCGTTATAGTGTCTATCAGATACTCACAATCTTTTAGCATGTCTGTGGCCAGTGCCTTGTTAGCCGTGAGATATTAATTATAAATTATGGTCTTGAAGTCAATATTTCTGTCCTCACTCTCTCACTGTAACAACAACCGGTTAAGCATCTTCCGCAAGCAACGTTCTCATCACGCAATATCCAGTGCACAAATACATACTCACACAATCGTGAACAGTATACCCCATGGCCTGTGCCCACAAAAGTGTCAAAGAATCCTGGCATGCCTCCCAGCCAGTCCGCCAACAATCCATCCCACCTATCAATTCGGCATCGCTCTTAGCTTCTGGATAAACCGGCCAGCTGCCAAGCATCCATCTCCCTCTTGCCCACAAACATTGACAAACATTGCACTGGCTTGGTCCGTCATGGCAGCAGACAACCCGAAAAAGTCTTGTCTGCCATGCCATGCCAGGCCCACAATAAAACCTGTAATTCTGTAACTCCTCTCTTGCGCTCGTGCCTTCCTCGAGACCGGAGTTCGGGAAAGGATCTTAGCACTTTTCTGCCCACTTTCTTGCCTTTTTGCCTTTTATTGAATTTATTGTTTCTTGCATGTTTCCCTCCCGGTTGGCACCTTCTCTATTTCGAGATTTCTGTGTTTCTAGATTGAAGAATATTCTTGTTACATTTTTTTCCTTTCCTCTTTTCTTCACACTACTCCGGATTTTCTATTCTTTTTTCCCTTTTCCTACACTCGTCGACGTCGTTTACGACTCATATGCTAGCTAGACTTATACTAATAACACCGCCGTCCACTAAATCCTGCTATTTTTCAAATCACCGAGCTAGATCTCGGTCAAGTCGTCGACGTCGTCCTTTGTACAAACCATTGTCTTTTCTTATTTCTTCTTTACCGGGTTAATCATTGTCTCTTTATTTTGTATGCTTATACAGATTGTCTTGTGTTGCCAACACAATCTGTAGCTTTGTACTATCCTACGATCACCAATTCTTCGCCCCGGTGGCCGATTACTACGAATATCACTATACAAAAATTACATCACCATAAAAAAAAAGAAACATCGAAGACGAATATCAAACGGAATCGAAAGCCAACAGAACAGAGCAGAGCATAAGCATCGTCTGCCCTTTTTCAACACCACCCACCTAAATATTTCCCTTCACCACGCTCTTTATTCTCTGATATGGATCATCGGCTATTCGAGCTCCGGAACTAACCGCTGCTCGTAACTCCCAACCCTTCGTCTTTCCATTTCTCTTTCTTTTCGCTTCTCTACACTCATTCAACTTATTTAGAACTCTACTTAATATGTCTTCATTACCAACAAAAACCACACCGACCAACAAGTCGGAACCAAAGTCTCTCCAGTCAGCTCTTGAGCAAGTAGCCGATTCCCTTATCGCTGTCACCGAAGGATATCGGCTCCAATACCAGCTCAAGGAAAAAGAGAAGAATGCAGCCGAGAAGATCACGAAGACCAAAGATAGCAAGCTCAAAGTCGAGAAGACCAGACCTTTCCGGTTATCGAGACTATCAACTACTACTAGTAACCGGTCTTCGAGCAATGGATCATATTCCCCAATCTTCTCCAGCAAGCGGGTCTCTCGCCGATCTGGCGTCCCGTCCACCGGTGGTCTTTCGCCTATGCCAGTAAAACCGCGGACTGGTAATTCATCCAATACTTCAACCCCTTCGCCTTCTCGCGTTAGCTTCATGTCAAGTTCCACTGACCATGATACCTCGTACGGTGACATGGATATCAAGTTAAAAGCCAAAGCTGGTGCTTCTCTTCTGGTTCCTCTGCCACAGAATGATCCCAAATCTCCACTCTCACCACAGTCTCCTGTTAACCATGTTGCGAACACAGAAATTATGAGAGGGCCACGGAGTCCGCTGTCTCGGTCACACTTGGCTACTCCTGCTACTGGGTTCTTCTCAATATCTTCGGGATTTGCCATTCCAGAAGAGCAAGAACCGATGCCAAAGGATATACCCAGAATTAGCAAGACCAAGTCTTGGCTGCGGTCGTCAACTTCATCATCCTCAGCTTCCTCCTTTATCTCTAGAAGGAAGACTGAAGATGATGGAGTGAGCGTCTACAGTTTTCAGCCCCGCGGCTTGAGTGTTCCTGCATGGCACAACGATGGTGGTGGCAGCAGGACGCGCATTTCTCGACTATCTCGGGAAACTCGTGAATCAGTTCCCATCTCCCCACTTTCTGAGAGCAGTGACAGATTTTCCGTCCCTATCTCACCACTATCACCGATCATGCGCCCCGCTTACACGTCAACACTTCACGGCAACCCCATCATCGAAGAAGAATATGAAGAGGACAAGGACGGCCACTCGTGGACCGAGGAGCGCAAGCTTAACGTTGCCCCTGCTCAAAATTACTACTTCTACAACAAGGAACTACCCGAAAAACGAGCAGAAAGCCCTGATTTCGTATCACCACTTGAGAATGTTTCTTCTGTTCGCGAGTTTCTGATTGGCCTTGTTCTGTGCTCTTCCCCTCTATACACTTTCACTGCTTTGGCCCAGACTCTAGCTCCTACTCAGATCATTGGTTCACATCACATGGGTTTTGTCGCTTGGTTCTCGGCAGCTTACTTCCTGTCTATTGGTCTGTTTGCTTTGCCGGCTGCTCGACTGGCCAACCTCATTGGTCACCGCCCCGTGTTCTTAGCCGCTACTTGCTGGTTTGCTCTTTGGAATTTGTTGGCTGGCATGTCTGGTTTTGTTCGTGATGGTGATAGTGTGGCTGGCGGTGTTGTGTTCTATGGGTTCTGCCGTGTTATGCTTGGCATGGGCCCCGCTGGAACCCTCACTTCAGCCATATCCATGATCACTAAGTACTACCCTTATGGTATCCGTCGAAATGTCGCTATGGGCTTCTTTAGTGCTACAGTTCCGGTTGGCCTGGTCTTCGGTGCCATGCTCACTGGAATCTCTTTCAAGATCCAGCTGAACGGATTTTTCGGTCCAGCCTTCTGCATCATGGCCGTCCTGTCTACCACTACTGCTCTTCTGGGTGCTTGGGTTCTCCCAAAGTGCCCTAGCTTCGTCGAACCGGTTGATCCCCAAAGACCTCAAACTTGGAGGACCCGCACTATCCAGTTTTGCCGCCGCATGGATATCATTGGCGCGTTGCTTGGTATTTTTGGCTTCGCGCTCATCGTTTTCGCGTGGAACCAATCTGTTGCTGTTGGTCTCACCACCTTCTATGTCGAGTTCCTACTGATTTTGGGCATCCTGGTTTTTGCTGGTTTCTTGTACTATCAAATTTCACTTGCCGAGCACCCTGTGTTTGCCCTTCACGACTTTGGCATCAAGACCAGCTTGATCCTCATGTGCGTGGCTGAAGCTTGGTGGGCCTTCGGCATCTGGATCTTCTACTTCGTGGAGTACATGATCAAGTGGCAAGACTATGCTGCCCTATTCACTGGTGCTTCACTCGCTCCGGCTCCTGTCATCGGCATTGTCACTGCCCTCATCACAGCTGTCGGCCTTCGTTGCCCGACTGGCTACTGGTTCCTTCTGGGAGCCAACATCAGCATCATTATCAGCTTGGCCATGCTGGGTACCGCTGGCATCCAGCAAAACTACTTCCAGAACCCTCTAATCAGCGTCATCTTGATTGCCGCTGGTCTACCCACTCTCAGCTGCACGGCTTCTTTCCTCATCAACGCCACTATCCCAATGAAAGTTCGTAACATGAGCTCGGGTCTGCTCATCGCCAGCTCTTTCGGCTCAATGGCTGTTGCCCTTGGTGTTGCCGGTACTATTGAACTGAACATTGTGAAGATAAAGAATGCCGATCGTTTCCAGTCCTTCAGACATACCGTTTACTTTGGCATCGGGATGGCGGGGTTTGCTGTTCTCATGTCTTTAATCTTCACAATCGTTCACACGTTCACGCGCCGTAAGACCGACCAGGAGGCTCTTGATGACGATATTTATGCCCAGTTTGCGAATCCCGAAACATTTTCAATTCGGGAAAAGGCGTTGGTGGTCTAGATGGGTGGATGTTAATGTTCGCCTATGTCCTTATTATATGACATTGTGATGCCAGTTATCATTTTCTTTTCTTTTGTCAACTGTGTTTTCCTTATTTTCATTTTCACTCTTCGATTCTCAGTCGCTCCCTTGATATCTTTTCTTATTTCCTTTCAAATTTTTCTTGTACATAATAGGAACTTACAGTCACGGGAGTCCGCCCTCCGGATCACACGTCTAGCGGTGCATTTAGCTTAACATGGAGACTTAATACCAATCAATATATGGCGGTTATGGCCACTTACAAACTCAGATCAAGATCAGATCAAGAAATATGTGACACAGAGATAGTACAACATGTACCAGGAATATACATCGGACGGAACATAGTTTGCTTTTAATGTTATTTTCATATTTTGTGGTAATGCTTATTTTTGTATTTTCACTAGTCATATGCCAGGGACCACCACTCCAGCTATATAACTTCTGCCAACCGCAGCAGGACATGAAACGAGAAAAAAACGCACATGATGAATGTGAAAAAGACAGAACATGTAGTAAAGCCATTCAAGAAAACGCCGTGACCCAGATAGTAGTAGCAATATAACAAGCAAAAAGAAAGAGAAGGACACAGAAATCTGGCGACATCCTAAAAGGCATGCCAAGTGACGTGTCGAACTTAGCCTCATGGCCATGAAAGGGGAGGGATATCTGAGGAATTTGATCCCGGTGGTGAGTCGCCGGGTTACAGGGGCACTCGATGGAGTCAAGGTCAGATGTGACCAGAATCATGGAAGCCAGGTTCCTATGAGGTATCGCAGCAAGACAGCAAAAATTCAGACACAGATCAACAGGCTACTGATGACCGATTGCCAGTCAACTCTCCCATTGTTCTTGCCACGGGAGAACAAACATCGATTAGGTTATTAGTGTGCCTCCAGAAAGTCTTGTATTTACCGGCCACGGCTGAAACCACCACGACCCCGACCAGCACCACCTCTGGAGAAACCGCCACCACCGCGCGCGCCACCACGGCCACTACCGAAGCCACCGCGGGAACCCCCACGACCACCGCCAAAGCCACCACGACCACCACCACCACGGGGACCCCCACGGCCACCACGGCCACCGCCAGCGCCGCCGCGAGAGGGCTTCTTGACTTTGGGCATACCAGCCAAAGGCTTGGGCTTAGGGAGGAAACGTTCCATGGGGAGCAGCTTTTCACCGGAGATGTAGAACTTGTCGCCAGGTTTGAATGAGGAGGCCTTGACGCCTTCAGTGGGGCGGATAGTGAAGTAGACCTGGTTGATAGGGCCGAGGATCTCGTCGATTTTGCCGACGGAGGTCTTGTTCTCGAGGAACATTTGAGCGTTGAATTGGGGAACCTTTGAGTTGGTAGACTCGCAGACCATTTCGTCCTCGCAGGCGTGGAGGAAAGTACCCATCTCTGAAGAGGAGAATTATTATTAGTGGGATGTTTGCGATGAAAAAGTTGTGTTTGTGTTGGGGATTCGAGGACATACCAACAACGGTAGCGGGAGGGCCCTCCTCACGGCGCTGGAAACCGCCACGGCCTAAATCACAGCTGTTAGCCTCATTGCAGGCAAATTGAAGCAGAGGAACTGAATGCGTAACAATCTAGATATTGCGCAAATTCAAGTCTTCAAGATTGAATATCCCTTACCACCGCCACGGCCGAAACCACCACCACCACGGCCACCGCGACCACCACCTCTGAAAGACATTGTGAAGATGTGTAGGTAAGGAAAGAATAAAGACCAATGGACGATCTATATGTTATAGCGATCAGATGTCGCAATAATTATATTCAGTATCGTGGGGTTTTTCGCGGCGGAGAGACAGGTTGTTGATTGACGAAAGAGCGATAACTTCACCTATCTCCAGGAACAAGCGTTTGGACGAAGCGTCGCAAGTTTTTTCCATGCTAACTGGAAAATTTCCCAAAGGCGGTGGAGAGTGGGGCCGTTGACAGGGCGCTCGGTCATTTCATTGGCACGATTAGTGCCACGGTTCTTATCTGTCAGCCACAAAGGATTCCATCAATGGTAAAGTATTACGCCATAGATACTAGATCTAGGGCCGCATGATTGTAAAGGCGTTCTAGGATGCATGGTACTAATCGATTGTTCCGATGCCAACACAGAAGTATGTCTGCTGCATGACGCAGACATGTACACCTGGTATTTATTGGAGGGAACTTGAGCTCACCGTAGTTTCAAATATCATCAAACATAGATAATGGACAAGCAAGACCAGGCATATGTGACTCGACTGGGCTCAGCATACCATGAGAAGAATCATCATAATATTTTCGTGATACCAAAGTTCAAAGATATTATCATTATAAGCGCCAGAACAATTTTATTTTTTAATCAGATCTTCAGTCTCGTGCCTGAAGAGCCTGTCTATTAGAATAAGACAATTCTTATTTGTTAAATTGCAATCTTACTGCTAGAACTTTTATATTCAGTGTTCTGACTCATCAGAAATCCAAAAGCGCAGGAACCCCATTCAAGCGTTTCGTAACTTCACAGGCTTTAAATACCGTTGTGGGATTAAAGTGACCCCACCAGCACCTGCCCAACTGTAGAATCGTTAATGGCGAGGTCAAATTCCATCCACTCACTCTTTGCACTTCACTATCGATTCCACTTTGTCTTTGCTGCCGTATTCCCTGTGAAACCTAGGAATTCGATTGTTTTTCTTCCTGCTATCCTCCGTTTCTTTTTTAACCGAGGCCCCACCGAAAGTTCGTTGCTTGGATCGTCAGCGAACTCTTACTTCCGCCCCCCAATCCGAATATACTGCCGACTCGAACAACTCTCGTTCCGCGTCTAATCACCATGTGCGGCACCGAAAAGACCATCGAAGCCGTCACCGAGGGTGTCAAGAACGTCTCGGTGAAGGGCGACAAGCCTCAGCAGCAAAAGAAGACTGAGAAGAAGCCCAAGAACAAGGATGGCACCGCTGGCGGTGCTGCTACTGGCCCTCTGGAATTGAACCCCGCTCCCGACTTCCTTGCCTCCCGTCTCGCTCTTTTCGACCGCCTCAAGAAGGAGCAAGATGAGGAGATCGCTAAGATGCCCCGTGAACCTATCCAGATCACCATGCCCGATGGCTCGGTGCGTGAGGGTACCGCTTGGGAGACCACCCCAGCTGAGATTGCCAAGAGTATCAGCAACTCCCTTTACAAGCGCACCGTTGTCGCCCGTCTTGATGGTGATAAGGAGAAGCTTTGGGATCTAGAGCGTCCTTTGGAGCGCAGCTGCAAGCTAGAGCTTCTGACGTTCGATGATGAACAGTATGTGTTACAAAGAATCTATTACACCCAACACAATGAATGCGCCACTAACTGCGAGTAGGGGTCAGTTCGTCTTCTGGCACTCTAGTGCCCATATTCTGGGTGAGGCTTGCGAGAGAAGATTCGGTTGCTCTCTCTGCATTGGTCCCCCCGTTGACAACGGTTTCTACTACGAGATGGCTCTGCCTAATAGTGGCGCTGTCAGTGATGCTGACTTCAAGCCCCTTGAGACCATCGTTGGCTCGATTGTGAAGGAGAAGCAGAAGTTCGAGCGTCTTGTTATGTCCAAAGAGCACCTTCTTGAAATGGTACGAAGAGGAACTATATGAAGTTCTGCCGGAACATATACACTAACATCTGCTTATAGTTCTCTTACAACAAATACAAGCAGCACATCATTCGCGTAAGTTGCTAGTCTAAGTCTACACATCCATGTTAATAGCAGAGTCTAACTCCCAACAGGACAAAATTCCCGATGACACTAAGACTACTGTCTACCGCAACGGTCCTCTCATCGATCTTTGCCGCGGTCCCCACGTTGTCGGTAAGTATTTATCGGCCCAGTCGACGACCCCCTATACCCCGGATTTCGACTAACACAAGCCCTAGACACCTCCCGTATCGAGGCTTTCGCCGTCATGAAGTCCTCCGCTTCCTATTTCTTGGGTGACCAGGCCAATGACTCTCTTCAGCGTGTTTACGGTGTTTCCTTCCCTGAGTAAGACTTTAACATGACGTCATAACAAGATCCCTACTAACAATCCATCAGCAAGAAACGCATGGCTGAGCACAAGAAGTTCCTTGAAGAGGCAGCCAAGCGTGATCACCGCAAAATTGGTAGGGAACAAGAGCTTTTCTTGTTCCATGAGTGGTCCCCCGGTTCTGCTTTCTGGCTTCCCCACGGTGCTAGAATCTACAACACTCTACTGAACTATCTAAAGGACCAGTACTGGAAGCGCGGCTATGAGGAGGTTATTACCCCCAACATGTTCAACTCTGATCTCTGGAGACAGTCTGGTCACTGGCAATACTACAAGGATGACATGTTCCTCGTTGACGTTGACAAGACTCAGTTTGCTCTCAAGCCCATGAACTGCCCTTCTCACGCCCTCATGTTTGGTCACCGTGAGCGTTCTCACCGTGAGCTTCCTTGGCGAGTTGCCGACTTTGGTGTTCTCCACCGTAATGAGGCCTCTGGTGCCCTATCTGGTCTCACCCGTGTCCGTCGCTTCCAGCAAGATGATGCTCACATTTTCTGTCGTGAGGACCAGATCAAATCCGAGATTACCCAATTGTTCGACTTCTTCTCTGACATGTACGGTCTTTTGGGCTTCACCTTCAAACTTAACCTGTCCACTCGCCCCGAAAAGTTCTTGGGCGAGATCAATACCTGGAACCGTGCGGAGAGCATGTTGAAAGAGGCTCTTGATGAGTTCTGTGCTCAGCAAAAGTCCAACTGGGTCCTCAATGAGGGTGATGGTGCCTTCTACGGTCCCAAGATCGATATCCAAGTCTTCGACTCTCTTAAGCGTGCTTGGCAGACCGCCACCATCCAACTAGATTTTATGAACCCCCAGAACTTCAATCTGGAGTACCACACTGATGCCAAGGTCGAGGATGTTGGTGCCGAGAAGGCTGCCAAGGCCGCCACTGTTCCCGCTGGCCCCACTGATGCCACTGCTGCCGCTGCCGCTGAGAACGACAAGGAGAAGATTGAGACCAAGAAGTGGGCCTTCCGTAAGCCTCTCTCTCCTGGTTGCGCCCGCCCCGTCATGATTCACCGTGCCATGGCTGGCTCGATTGAGCGGTTCACTGGTATTTTGTGTGAGCACTTTGCTGGCAAGTGGCCCTTCTGGCTTTCTCCCCGCCAGATCATGGTCATCCCTGTCGGTAAGGGTTTCTTCGCCTACGCCGAGGAAGTCCAGAAGATCTTTCACAACGCCAAGACCTTTGTCGATGTCGACCTTTCTGGTGAGACCCTCCAGAAGAAGGTCCGTAAAGCCCAGCTTGCTCAATACAACTTCATCTTCATTGTTGGTGATGAGGAGATGCGCGGTCGCCAGGTCAACGTTCGGTACCGTGATGATACCTCCGCCCAGGACCGTGGCAAGCCCATTAGCATTGAGGAGGCAGTTGCTAAGCTGGCCATTCTCAAGCAGGACCGTGGTATGTACAACCCCTTCGCTGATGTTATCACCAAGAAGCAGGAGGAGAAGAAGCAGGAAGAAACTGAGGCGAAGTAAGGTGGTTTTGCAGTCAATTTTCTTTTTTGTTGGTCATTTGTTAGGGTTTTATTTCTCGGGGTTGGTTGGAATTCAAGGTAAATGCAATGGAGCGGAATGTAACATCAATTTAGCTCGCTGAAAATAAAAAGGAAATAAATAAAATAACATCTAAAACACAAGAAAAACAGGATAGATGACGACGAGTAGTCAGTTACGCGAAATGTTGAGGAAGTTGTGAATTTGTTGACTGTCACATGTAAAAAATCCACCAACGATACACATAGGTGTTGGGATGGTTCTGCAGCTTGATGCAGCCCATGAAGAAATTCTTGACATGTGATTGTGGGGATAACACGTTCTATTCATGCACAGTAATGTTCGTTTTTCTGATTCAAAATCTGGGTATCAATACAGTTCGCAGAAATATCGGAATTTACAATCTATGAAACATGTAATATCGAGTAAAGTCTAAGATAAGCTCATCCCCAGGCAAATGAAAAACCAGCCAGTGCAATATCATATAGTCATCCTCCCGCCATATACTACCAAAGATATATATTCCCATCCAGGCTGCTCTATAGAAACCTACAAAGCTCACTCTAAATCCTTGACCAGCAAGTCGTAGCGAGCTGGCTACCCGAAGCAGATTGTGCTATCCCAGTCCTCCCCCCCTTTAGTGAAAAATGACCCCACTATTTTGTATGATTTGTTGAATTTGTTGTTTGTTCAAGGCTTAGGTATCTGGATGCTACGGCTGGTCATCAGGCAACCGTGAATGACGAAAATGAAGACGACGGGATGCACTTCCAGAATAGACCCTTCGAACCAGAGGCCCCAGGGAAGCTCGCTGAGGACCCAGCCCTTGGAGATCCAGTAGGCCATGATGGCGTCGAGACCGAGGGAGGTTGGGATAGGCGTGCCTTCGAAGTACTTGCTTTTACCAGAAGAATCCTTGGGAAGCATGGCAACGGTAACATTGAAGCGGGCAAGGCGAGCTAGACCGCAGAGAACAAAAAAGGCGAGCGCAACGGTGTCTGCGGTCGTCCGAAGACCAAGCGCTAGAGCGGCGGATGCAGGGGCGACGCCAAAGGAGATCTGAGGGGAGTTAGTGAATGTTGTAACTAGTTGGAGATATGGAAGATAAAGCTTACAAGGTCGGCAAGAGAATCAAGTTCTTGACCCATAAGACTACTCTTCTTGCGCCAACGCGCAACCTTGCCATCGAGAGCGTCGAAAAAGAAACCAAAGGGGAGGAAGACAAGGGCGAGGTACATGACGTCAAGATCGGCGGGGTTACCCAGGCAGTAACGCAGGGAGGTGAATATGGACATGACACCACAAAAACCTAAAGATAGAAGCCATTGTCAGTAAGGCTGATATTCGTATCAAAATGGATCGAGATGACAACGCCGGAAACATGTTTGAGATCGTCCGGGATCTGAGGACATCTACCGGAAGCTAAACAGCTAGCACGGAACAAGCGGTACGGTCAAGGCTTGGCATATCACATGCAGCAATTGGCCATCAACTATGATGTCAATAGAGCAAGAAATATAATATGTCCGGCATAGAAGCTCGTACAGCTATCGGGAGCTGGATGTTGAGCCTCCAAGGCAATATTCGGTTTTCGGATGGACCATGGGTCATATCATGTCATTGCTGTGAGATAGACGCACCGTTGAGCATGGTGATCAAATCGGCCAAGTGCATGGCGCGGACGAGAGAGAAGTGGCCGATATTAGCTGAGAGAAGCAAGCGCTGCTTATCATTGCCAGCTATATTTTGAGATGTCAAGTTAGCTTCGCAGTTCCATGAATCCAAACACAGTTTCTGCTCCGAAAAAAAAACATTGAAGGCCGTTGTTGAACCTCCAATTAAGCTACCAGTCCCTCCAACATCATGTCGCATGTATTTCTAATAGTATCAGGATTTGGGATAACATCGTAGGCACGATGCAGGCTAGGCAGGAATATTCGGCGACGGCATCGCAGAGTATTGATCGTGGGCGGAGGAAACATACCCGGCAATTGCTTCGTGGGTTCGGGAACCAATGAGCTCGAGTTGCCAGCACCGCTGGATACGTTGTACCGCATCGACATAGCGACAGAGTATATAGATAAGTTCGGGGGCTTTATGTTTCCGCTTCCACAAGAAAAGTACAACGGGTGATGAAGGAAGGGTGGGTTCGTTTCGGTCGTAAAGTTCGTAACGGCTTTGAAAAAAAAAATAAAAATATAAAAAAAAAGGCCGTAAGAATGCGCAGATAAGTACAAAAATAATTCGAACTAAAAAAAAAAAAAAAGAGGAATCAGTGGAGGAACAAGACGTCGTGTGTTGCGTCGTGGGATCTGGGTTGTCGGGATTGCAAGAGGTTGTGGAAAGAAAATAAAGTCTTGGCACAGGGTTGTCCAAAATTGGAGCGAAATCTGGAGTCGGGGTTTGGGTTGGCAGGGCAAGTACGATGACGACCGGATGGTAGAGTATTTTGATGGGGAAAAAAGGGGGGGCACGTGTATAGTTTCAAATAAATACAACGGTTGCCTGTTGTTCATCAGGAATATATATGTGTGTGTTTATCATTGAGATACTCAATCTGTAAAATCTCCCATCAGGTATTTATGTAGTTCGGCTGAGATCACCAGTTGAAGTCGGCAAATCAGACGCAAAGGAGTAACAGCCATAGAAAGAAATGCCAGGGACCTGCGAAAACCCTAGAAAATAAAAAGGCTGGCGCAAAGCTTTGTATCAACCATGCCTTGACTAGCTAGCCTGAAAAGGAAATACAGGATACAGGTTCTTACAAGAAAATAATCGATATCCACTGGTACAAAAAAAAAATGTGATATGAAAAAACTGCTCAACCCACTTGTCGCTTCCAAAGTCAAAACTGACATGAAAAAAAGGTCCACCACCTAACGAGAGATCCGGACTTCATTGTCACAGAAACAAAATGTCACAGTTCATTGACGCCTTTATAGGTTGACACTAGCAAGCAGATGCGTCAACGTGAGATCACTCGCCGCTCATCCCCGGGCTGGGAAGCGGGACGCCAGAGGGGTAAACGAACATCGAAAGTCAACTATATAAATACATCCACTAGTTGCACCAAACCTATGAGACAGATTATGAAGTTTCATGCGAGGGCAAAGGGAAGTTCTGGGAATAAAGTGTAAAACAATATGTAGATTCACGGATTTACAGTTGCACGAATGTAATACCTCTGGATAGACCAGTATAGATATTAGATCTGAGGTTTACTATTCTAGAATACATGCATATATGGCGGTTTCTAACTCTATTCGATATCCAGCTTATCATAAAGGGTCTATTGGATGGTTTGATATTGTAACCACTCATGTATCATCATTGATTATCACGGTGACAAACAAATGAACACCAACGTCATTTGTTCAGGGCCCACAAATATGTTGCCACATAACGCCACATCTCATTTTTTGGGAGGCTTCAAAGGTAAGGTGGTAGGGTGATACTCCTGCAATCTGATTATTATATAGACAGGTCAAATTTTGTATCAGTTAAGCCTAACCAAGTACAACTTCAGGGTCAGGTACAGAAGTCCTGACAATACAACATTGTCGAATGTGTTCTACATGCAGAACCATGGAAATGTTTTTTTGTTAAGAACGATCCTACGGACAATCTCAAACTCAGCACGTGATAATGCGGAAAGACAAGCTAGCTAAATCCAACAAAGACAATATTCATAGCATTTGCATTCACCAAGGATCTGTTTGAAATTTGAATATCTTATGAACTATGAGAATAAATCCGCCCGCGCCCATCCAATTTATACAGATAATGACCAAGACAAAGCAATAACCATCGTCCCAAGAAACAAATGAAAGTACTAAAGACCTTAACTCAAAGTTGAGGCCATAAGTGAATGATAAATGAACAAAACAAATAAAGATATCCCAACCAAAATCAATACCAGAAAAACGACAAATGACTTATATAGGCAACATTGTTCCTTTCCAATAGACAATCACATGTTGCACGGTGCACCACCTACTTGGTTATGACAATGGAGAAACTACGCAACCATTCATTGTGCGAACCAGAGATGCCACGAATTGTATAGCCTCTGGGTGGGACTAAGAAGTGAGGGTCGCCGCCCACTGCCTTGCCGTATAATGGGGACTTGCGTCCGAGACTGGTCATGATCTGGATGGCATCCAGCCAGGCACCAGACCGGATGTAAAATCCAGAGATAAACTCACCGCGACGAATATCTATAGAATTAGTTAGTAATGGGTTCCCTCTGTTATGTGCGAGATACGTCTGCCTACCAAAGTCGAACGTAGCGTTCTTGTCCGACTTAGCACCAAAAAGCTGAGACGAAGCATCATCATACACAAATTCTAAACCATCAACTCTCCAGTCTTGATAGTGAATGACAACCTTGGACATTACTCTCTCCTGCTTCACTGAGCTGGTGAATATCTCCTCGATGGTGGCATTGGAGTCATAGTACCCAAGATAAGCGCTCCGAGATGCCATCTTGCCGGTAGCAATCTTGAAGAACGCGGACTTGGAGCATAACTCCTGGATGTTATCAATATCGAGAGAAGATCCGGCAATACCCTTAACCATTAGTCTAATCTTGCCCTGGCGTTGGTTCTCTGGAAGTCTCAAGCGCAGATCACTCTCGTGAAGACAGACTTGGCGCCGAATGTTGCCATGTTCAAAAGGGTATTCGATCCATGCCCGGCACAAGTCGTCACCCTCGGCACGAATTTCAACAAAGGCGACACCAGAAGCCGAACAGACCACTACACTCCCAACTTCTAAAGAAAAAACATGGATACCACGGTCAGCTGACATTGGAGAGTCATGTGGCAACCGGAAGCATGGATGGTTACGGAAGCGCAGAAGATCTAAACGATGCCATCCACATTCGTCATCCTGGGTTACAAGTCCACCCTTGGACTTAGTGCGAACACAATAAGCCTCCTTCGTAATGAATGTGCGGTTGAGAGTGACATAGTCACGAAGCATGACTCCAGTTTCCTGGTGGGGACATCCAAGTAGATGGCCAATTTCATGAAGATGGGCACCGACGCCAATGTTTAGTGCCTCCCAAGCAGAGCTACCTTCGTTGTTATCACTAGGCAAAATATTGGTATCCGTAGGAGTGCAATCCGTGAAGGCAGGAGCAATATCTTCAAATGATTCTGGATAAGCCCACATGCAATGCGAGCCAAAAAGCCCAAGGTAATTGTTTCCAGCATTGCCACCCAACGCAACATGACCCAAAATCTTGTTATTAGCACTGTCATACTTGGTATCCAACATCAAGCAAGCCACATAGAGTTTTTGGCCAGGCATTGGTTTAAAGTAATCTTGAACAGCCTCATTGACGATGTTGAACAGATTGTGTGTTTGACCATCTTCATGTATGTCGTTGGAATCGGAGTGCATGAAGTGGCCCATCCGATCACGGGTACGGATGATATGAACTCGGGCTTCCGATCTTTGAACTTCGTTTTCAATGTCTCGTGCACTCGCTGATCCAGTTGTCCACTCTTCGTCAAATCTGAATGCTCTATGCCCAAGTTTGTTGCGATACATCTGCTCAGCGGTAAAGGCTTGCCAGAGATAGGCTGACATGCGGAACTTGCGGATAGCAGTCTCCAAATCATTGTTACGGTCTCCTTGAATCAAGAAAGTCTCTTCGGAATCACTGCCCAGGATTATGGCAAGGTGCAACGGCGGCGCATTGGTTGCAGCCATCATGTGCACAGTCAGATAGCTAGCATGTATTGGGTTTGAGGTTTGGCTGTTAGCCAACTTTGGGCTGGAAAAGTCGAATCGAATTCGGTTGGGTCCAGGAGACAAGTAGATGAGGACCTTGAAGTTTGAGTTATTGACAGGCCATGCAATCGGTGGGAAACTGTCGTTGAGATAAGTAACAGTTATGGTACCGTCCAAGCCATTGAACTTAGGCTCACCGATAGTCCCATGAACCAATAACACTTTTTGGTAAACCTATAATTGTTTTCCTCATTAGTTACCAAAAACTTGCCACATCACGATACTAGTGATTGTCGCCTTCACTCCAAAGCGGAATCGCTCGACCGTCGCATTAAGGCCCTATTCATTCCAGATGCAATACCGCATTCATATATCATGTCCATATTTAGTAATGTTTGGGAAAGGAATGGATAGGGTTCTTTCAAGTGACACTATATCTCGGATCGAAAAATGATGCAGTGAATTAAAGCCAAAATTCTGACAAGATTCAGAAGCTTGCACATATTATTCCATCGGCAAGTAGTGTAACAGGAAAGGACGAGAAAACAACAAGCAATATGATTCAGTCGATTTGTACCGAGAATACAAAACACAAGATTTGGTTCAAGTACAACCAGAAGCTGAATATTGAGATCTGAAATTGAACTTACCCAGGAGCCATCAGAGATGTTTGCAATCCGTGGTGCAAACTGGGAGATTGGCAGAGAACCCTTTTTCGTAGGTGGGCCACCGAGACCCGTCATTCCTGGCACACTTTGACGACTAGTTGGAGAGCGAGACGGCAGGGACAGCTGAGGAGTCTGTGTTGAAGTCGGGCTTTGGTTCAAGATTCCCGGGTCTGATTCATTTCCATTGAGAGACTGAGGTGTGAGAGAATCATTTGGTGTACTTTCGCTGTTGCTTGGTGATTCGCTGGAACTGTTAGTGCGAAAGCTAGCTTTTGAGCGACGGCGAAGCTGTTTAATACTGAACCTAGCCATGGCGAGATATGGGGTCGGTTTGCAGTTGGATTCGAAGGGCAGAGTGATCTTTCGAAGGTATGGGAGTGAACAAAAAGAAGGTGTAGTCAGTTTTAGAACAAATATTAATATGCAAGTCGGTGTTATCAAGATATAATATCGAAAATCACAGGGTGATGATTGTGGCTGACGCGGCGGAAAGGCATATGCTCTCTATGTTCACTTAGAAACGGCTAAACACTAGCAGAGTCTTAAACAATGACATAGATGGGATGGCCAATGCTGGTAAAGGCGAGGGTAGCACGTCAACAAGACAGATATTAATATCGGCAGCGTCAAAGATGAGGCGACACCAAGAAAACTATCATGCACTTCAGTGTCTTAGTTGAGATTGTGCTGATGGATAGTTTGAGGGGCTGAGACCGAGTTGGAAATTAGTATGTGTCAAATGTAAATGTACTCACTCTATTGTCGCACACACTCAATTCTTTTGCTGAGATCAGAGCGCAGTGAGTGAGATATGGTTATCAGAGTTTGAGATGCGAAAAAAAAAAAGAAGGCCGGGGAGACGATGACGATCTTAGTCTCGAAAGAAAGTGAATAAATAACAACAGTTCAAAAGGCAATGAATTACAAAATGACAGTAAGCGATTGTAACACTCGAAACAGAACTAGTAGTGTTGCAAAGATTCAGGTACAGCTAAATGCAGCCGAGGATAAACAACACATAAATTGGTGGGATATATTGGATGGCGGAGTTCAACGCAGAGATGACGAGGAACGGATGGTGAATCTTTGACAGGATGAATGAAATGTCAAAATCAAAAACGCAGCCTTATTCGAGAGGACATGCTAAAAAGATGGAAAGTTGAATTGGAAATTCTCAGTCTGAATAGGAAAGGGCAACACCAAGTTTGGCATCACAAATGGCAGATGGTTGAGGACCGAAACAACCACAGCCTATGTTCAATTAGTCGGTTCCAACTTTAGAATTCGAATAATATAGCGCTTTCTGCTCAAGATTCAAATAGATGCAAGCTATTCAATGCGCCCATATGCTTGCAGATAAATGATGGTTTGCCATGAATAATTAACTATCTTTGGTTTTGCTTCTTTTTCTCGCGGTTCATGACTCGTAAATCCAGAAAAACAACATTAATTACCAGATGAGGGATCTGTTCACGATACTGTACCACTCTGATGCCGTTTCCAGAAACTGACATCACCAAGGATCAGAACGCACTTGGTGTTCCAACTCTCCTGAACAAAACTTTGGCATAATCTTATATAGCCGATTTGATATGATGTTTCGGCTGATCAGTGGATCTTGCGGGTTCGTGCGGAACATTCTGTTTGAGCAGTCTCCGAGAAATAAGACTTAAATGAAGAACGACACCTGATTTTGGGAAATTCTTACCGGATAGTAAATGTATGAGCTATGTGCTAGTTTCAATTGTTCGAAATCGAGAGATTTTCAAAACTGACGATGTAGTTGCTTGTTATATCACTTTGCAGATTGGTGTCGAAGTTTGATAGATCTGTCCAATCTCGAAATGAAAATATGCACTGGCTATTGCTATCAAGTTATCGCGTATGATTCAAAAACATTTGTGTTTTCGTATTCAAGACATCCACCACAATGCAATACAATCCTGACGTTGCAATGGTGATGTATTCAATATAACAGAAGTCCGTATTTAGAGGTTTTGTTTGCTTGTCGTCGTAAGCCTGCTGAATGATTGCGACTCAGAATCGGCAATGGAGATGAAATATTTGAAACCGAAGAGATTAAATATCAATCATAAGTGTAGATCGTAGCTGTGATAGATTGGCAATTTTGAAGATTTAGGGGAAATTTTTGAAACTTTATTGGAATGAATAACAGCGGTTATATAATATTTTTAAAGGTATTTGGAGATCCAATCAACTATTAGGAAGTGTAAGAAGTCGAGTCTCAAGGCTTTTCTTTGTACTCCTGTGATTCTAGTTTGTTACGGTGATGTTCCTTGCTGGATTTGGGACCATGGCAGCTGTTGATTTACAAGAGGATCTATGACGTCGGTTAGAGTTCCAGACCTGAGACAAATGTGGTGATTGGACGAACGGGATCTTAACGCGGGAGTATATGCGGAATCCTAAACCACGAGTGCGGTTTCAAAGTGAGCACCCTAGAAGATCACGAATCTCGTCTCTCAATATAAATCATTACCAACCGCTATAAAACATATAAATAGCTAGTGTATATTTAACGAATGATTCTTTTCAACATTTCAGCAGAATTGTTTCTATACGAAACATTAATTTTTTGTATCAAATTCCAATGTTTCGACTAGCACAGTACACAGTTGTACCGTCGACTCATCAAAACTGCCGCATACAATTAATGGGATTCGAATATATGAGCATTAACTCCTCTTTATCTGCATGATAGAAGTTCCCCTCGGCTCGTAGTCAACTCGTACTCTCACCCGTCCTGATTCAAAAATAGTAAGAAAGGACGACCTCTGAGCCGCTGATGACGACAACAGGCTCATGGGCCCCCAGTTGTTCCCATCCCGCACACGGGCTAAAGCTCTCTAATCCTAGACGATTGGCGATCGGAACCGAAGTGGGTGCATCGAATTACATTTTGGAGGAAAGAATGCACGAAACTCATGCTTATTATCTTCTAAGACTTGATGATTGGGGAAATCATTTGTGGGGGTGGAGTTGGGAGATAAACCACCAGTCCACAGACAAAAAAAATGCTGATGGCCGAGCTATATATATATTTGTACATATTATGAGTCTATATGCAATACTATAACCATCGAGATGTTGTCTATGGGACGATATCGGGCACAAGAGTGACATTAATTACCCAGACACCAGCTTTAGTCGTGTTAAACATTTGTCTGCATATGTACCAAAGAATGGTTTCCATCTCTTAAAGCTAATTAGATCTGATCAGTCAAGTGAATTGTCCCATAATCAAAACATGACTGGTGACTATATATTTCATACTTGATGAGAAGCTTTAGTCTGTATCATAATAAAACAATCCTCGGGATAACTAATTAGTAGCTACTATTGTGTAGTATTACCCATTTTAGTTTCAAATTGAGGATAGGTGGTTTCATAGCCTTATTTCCTGATATTGCTTAAATTATCTACACAAACGAATCATGACCAATAAATATTATGTATAATAGTCAATTATAGGGTTACCAAACCCGCATATAACCCACAGCTTCTCATACCGAATTCTTACCGAGTCCATACTGCCACACCGCCACATTGAAAACAGATGGACCTACTTACTGCTACATTGTCTGAGTTATGCAATCGCAAGTCTACTTTGTGCATAACTGAATCCTTTGCTCTGTGCTCAACCTCATCTCTTCACTGTTTGCAGCAACATGTGTTTCACTGTGTACTGCTGAAGATACTTTGCTTTTAGTGTCAAAGTACTTGATCGATGATGGCCTGCGGCTACATAAACACAGGCGCTTCTAATTTCCCTGTTGCCACCTGGAGTACCATGCCAGGGACAAGCGCGCTATTGTGTGATAGTGTGCTAATCGTATTCACAGATTCTTGATAGATGCGGCGATAGAGGCGAGTCCTATATATTTGTTCTTGTAGAGTTTGTGGAAATTAAGAATAGCACAATAGGTGAAAAAACCTCGCTTCGGTTGAAAGATTATCACAACGAAATAGATGAGATTCCGTAAGACCGCGGGTGAGTGAAGTATGGGTGAGCCATCGAGCCTTGCATGACAATAATTTAGTTATGAATTCCAAGTGTTCGGCTCCTTGCAGATATTGCATGCCCCAACTAAGCGGTGAGTAGAGTTGTCATTTCCCAATAGTTATTGACTTGCGAGACGTAAACATCCACGGAAACATGCACTATGACAGGAGAAATGCGAATTCTGCGAACTACAAACTCGAGGCTATTATAACGCACATGTGCTCAACATAATATTTATTATGATATTGAAAGTCTAGCATATTCAATTCTATACATGACTTTGGGTTCCAAACAATAGATTGAATCGAAATGTGAATAAAACCATCCACTAACGTCAAAAGCTCTTGTTAGATAATAGATATCGTCACGGATCCGCCTGCCTCTCACCCGGAGCTCCGCTAAAGACCCCACTACAAAATGTAGCTGAGCCTTTATATGCAATGCCCCTTAAAATTTTTTTTTTGCTTCGATTCTTCTAGTGGCTTGTACGTTCATGCTTCTGTGCCGTAAACGGATCATGAGGTAGGGGTATAAATTGATTGCAGTGGGCAACGGCCGGGGGTCCCTGAACGCCGGTACAGGGTACTTCGTAGCAACAATGCTGTGGCAACAACAACAAATATTAAATTTGTTGTGTATCATGGGTGGGGTCATGTTTGAGCCCAACTTTGTATGTATCATCTTGAGCAGATGCTCTTTTGGATGGATACAATACACATAGTAGTTGGATTGGGATACATCTCTAGAGAAGGGTATATCCGTATTCCACGAATGTATCGAGAGTGGTGTTGTGATTTGTTTACTTCATAAATATAAATGTTAGTAGATATGCGAGATATTAGCCACTTAGATGATTCGTTTGATATGTACAGATGTAATCTACTCATCTTGAAACGAGCTCAATGAAGTATCGAGATTACCATGACCAAAGATTGTAGTAATTACTACGAATGATATTCGCAAGAAATTGATATAAATATACATAGATAGGTTTGTATGTATCTAGCTGTGGTTAAGCCCTTTCTTAGTCGTGATGGTGGGGTCATGACAAGCCATCATCATTGTAAATGGGATACATTTTTATGTTGACTCTTCGTTTCAGAAATTGACTTACAATTCAGTCACTTGGAAAAATACAACTAATGGTTGCTCTGGTGTTAGAGCCAAATTATGGTCGTACTCGGGAAAAGTCAGACGACAGTTGGCAGTATTTACCTCATGGAGAGTCGCCCATGTCTAACTGTATCTGATCTTGGGGCTTGTCATGTATGACAACAGGAAAAAAATATCTACATGTAATTTATGTATTTGAAGTTGATATTCGATATTTTCAGGATTCTCACAACCAGCCATAAAGCTTGATTGGATTGTGAGACTTTGTTACCAAGAGTGTGCCTAGACTTATGTGATCAGGCTTCTGATTGGTCAATTCTTTCATGCATCTCTTTATCAAATGCTTTGCTTTGATCACTACTCGAGCTGCCTCTTCTATATGTTCAAGGATTGTTCCTGGGGAAAAGTATAAACCTCCACAACTTGGCGTTAGGCAAATGATTAGCTGACTTTACGCCAAAAATATCCCGCTGAAATCAAGCCGAGCACTCGAATTATGTCATATTAAAACCTAGACTATGGGCACCGGTTTAACACACCAGACACTCGTTATACCCGACTGTCCTGAGAATAAATGGTGGTATTTGTTGGAGCATATTGGTTGCTCCTCAAGGCTGCATAAATGCTACGGGGTACCTGAACCGAGCTGATCTTTTTTACCTCCACGTTATCAGTGGATCACATCGCTCGCTCCCTTCCGCCCTGGCTTCCTTCATGAAATTCGAAAAAAAGGATATCAAGGACAGATATGAAATGCCGTGCTCAATGATCATGACGCAAGGCGGAGGACGGAAAGCTGATAAAATTTGTGAATATGCCACATGTCAAATACTCGGAGCAGAGTTACCGAGAGGTAGGCGAATGTTACAAACTTATAAGGTGGGCGGTCCAACCTTTATAAATATATACTTTATATCTAGTACATACCCAACAATAATTGATTTCTGGTTTAAGGCAAAGCTTTGAAGTCAATTGATCTGACTTGCATTAACAATTCAGAGCCAGCTTATGTGCTGTGATCAGCCCCTGACCAGGCCCACAAGGGCGTGCTTCTCTGTATACTTTCAGTTCATTATTCATGCTGACGGAGAGACTATTGGGACTTGTACCATCACCACAATCAGCTAGTTTCTTTTCTTTTACTTAATGTGATGGTCT
This sequence comes from Ambrosiella cleistominuta, assembly GCA_017139545.1. Taxonomy (NCBI): domain Eukaryota; kingdom Fungi; phylum Ascomycota; class Sordariomycetes; order Microascales; family Ceratocystidaceae; genus Ambrosiella; species Ambrosiella cleistominuta. The sequence continues at coordinate 85,408 of JABFIG010000020.1, read as the reverse complement.
TTATGGCGTAAGGGTAAGATGTGATTGATTACAGCTCACTATAAAAAACAGGCTCTCGACCTCATCAATATGACAAACCAAGAATCTATCATCAGACCAAAAAATCCCAAGTGCTAACCGAATCAACCAGTGAAAAAGAAGGGAAAAAAACGGGTTAACCCACTACATATCCCATTTACAGGGGGCCATTCTCTCCCACACAATAAATTCTTGTCGAAAATTCCATGTTGTTGTGCCTCATTCTTAGGTCTTTCCAATTCAGTAGACCCTTACCAGACCTGTCACAAAAATATTGCAGGAAACTTTGGCTGTACTTTCCCTCCCACATAAACAAACTCATGCTCCCTCTTGTTTCCCCATCTTCGCCAGCCTAGTCCCAGTCAAAACTATTCTCAATCCCCTGCTTTACCCTCAGACTTTTCTTCTTTCTATCTTGTTGATTTCCCCTGTCTGTGTTTCGCCCTCGCCTCATCTATCCATCAATTTCTCCCTTAACCACCACCAACCTCCCCATCTTCTTTTCATCGCCGCTGCCGTTCGTTTCATCAAGATACTCCTAACCCCAACATTAACTACTCGACTGCTCGACGCCTCGTTTTGCACTCATTGCATCCAACATTCTTTAATTTTCTTCATCTTTGTTCCAGTTACCATTTTCTTGTTTACCACCACTACTACTCTTACCTACGTTCGTTTTGCGAATCATAGTTTGGTCTGCATACCATACCACAAGATTTGCCATCCTTCAACATATGTACATCCCTTTGTGTTTTGTTTGATTACATCTTATTTTACATTCCTCGAATCTACCCCCTATCATACTCTATCTCTGGCAGTTCGAGATTATACACTTTGGAAAGAAACACATACATCGTCAATATCGAACATTTTCTTTGACGACACCTGCTTCCACGAAATTTTGTTTATCTGAGCAACATCTTGCATCTACACACATTGGCGCATATCTATAGAATTTCGCACTGTACTCCTTTGTAATTTCTCACAAAGCTCATCTTGCCTTGAATCTATCGCCACTTTTTTTTTTTTTTTTTTTAGTTTCCAACCAATCCCTTCAGCAATGTCTTTGCCTAAGACCGAAGCCGATGCTGTGGCTGTTGCCGACAGGGTCCTGAAGAGGGCTGAAGTCAGCAAGGTAAGATAAAGAAACCCCGGTCTTAACATCTGACTTCGTGACCAAGAACAAAAAGTCTGACTCTCTAACATAGATCGCTCGTCGCCTACAAGATCGACTTGCTCTGGCCCAGTTCAAGACTAAGAATGGCTGGGAAGATCTGACCCTGGACAAGATTGAGCCAAAGGTCGAGGAGGAGCGCAGAAGACGCCGCTTAGCTGCTGGTGCTGCCTGCGAATTTGACCATACCTCCGATATCTCTTCGACCGCCTCCGATTTTCCATACTCTCGCATGGCCAACGGTCTTATGAGTTCACCTCTGAAGGCCCCTGCTCCACTTTTCAGGGGTGCTATTTTAACTCCGAGCGCTAGCGGAAGTGGTACCGGCAGGGGACAGCGGAAGCGCAGCTACATGGTCTCCTTCAATGACAACTCTAACTCTGGTCCCGGACCTGTGCGCACTTTGTTCAACCCCGCTAAGCGGGTACGTGCCGAATCCCCGACTGCGCACAAGTCCTTCCCAACTGGTCATGCCACTTGGAAAGATCTTCACCAGCTTGCCCAATCATCGCCGATTAAACCTCGGAAGCACCACAAGGCTCACCCCCGAGCTCCTACCAACAAAAAGGTTGCACTAAAGCAATCTCATATTCTTCAGCCTTCTAGTATTGCATCGCAACCCGTTGAGCCTCTTAAGACGGAATCTTACTTCATGACCCACTCTAGTGATCCTTTGTTCAGCACTTCTCTTGATGACACTTTGGCTTCGCCTCCATTCACATTGAATATGTCTGATGATGAGGATGATGTCCCTCTTCAGTCATTCAATGTCCAGTCATCACCCCCGAGCACCCCGCCTCTTCGTGCTCGTAGCCTCAACCGTTCACATGTCCCTGAGAATATCCTCATCAACCCTTCAGATATGGGCTTCAAGAACAATGGAACCGATGAAACTGGATTGTTGATATACCTGGCAAACTCACCCAACTCAAAGCGTCGGCCATCTATTACCACTCTTGCCATGATCACTGATGGAAATCCTGCTGCCAAAAGAGAACCGCCTCGTACGCCACCTCCTAAGAACAGCATGCTGCCTTCGTCTCTGATGACTACTCCTGGTGGCAGCAATCTTTTCAACACACCGGGACAGACGTTTGACTTCGCTGACTATGTGAACATCACCCCAAGCCCTGCACAGAAGACTTGGACTAGAACACCTGTTGTCTTGCCTGGCGGAGCCCAGACGCCTCTGAGTGTTAAGCGCCTGGAGTTTCCGTCCGAGTTTCGGTGAAGGGTCTTAGATAACTGTCATGAGTCTCATCGAAATCATGATATACGTAATCACGTCATAATGATCGGCAAAGGTTTGTGTGTTTCTTTCTCATTTTCACGTCGTTCGTTTCTACACCTGCCTAAGACTACACCAGTACTTGGCACTTTTCGATACCCTTTTTATTTTTTTATTTCTTTCCTCACCTATTGGCTATCTCCATTTCAGCTTGCTATTATAATGTCACCATTTGAAGAATGCCCTGAACATGTGGAGGGTTGTCTTGATTTGATTAGATTTTTCGTCGGACATGACTGCAACGGGGTGTGGATGACAAAGCGGCAATAGTCTGTGCTACTCTTTGGAACTTGAACTTTGTATCTTTGGTAACTGGACTTGAGAGTGAAAGGATGCTGTTGACTGCTACCCTCATGATGTGAAGGTGCTGATACCTGCTCAGAGTGTGTTTAGTTCCAATCTACTTGATAAAAATTCCAGATATGATGATAATCAATAATGCTTTCCGTAACATATTTAGCATACGTTCATAATATTTAAATAGAATCGATGATTACTCATGCTTTTAATGTTTTGGTCTTGTGATTATCAAGATGCATGATATAAACTATCTCGAAGTGATAACGTCTTGTTCTATGGATACATTAATTGTCTACTTCTTTTCAGTATTGAACTGGTATACCCTTATTCAGTGGGAAAATATTGTATTGTCTAAGTTTCCATGTACAGTGTCTCACAGATAGGTAGCTAAATAAGTGCTTGTACAAGTAAACAGTAAGCTTAAGCTTATTACTAACTTATTACCACATGAGGAAAGATCCTAACATCTCCAAATAAAGAGATGTGAAAAAGGAAACAAACTCTGTTGACGGTTGGAGAAAGCAGGTGCAGGCTGTGGGATCTCGGAAGGGGCCAATCAGAGCTCACAGAATGTTGACTAAATGGAAACTACTAGAGGGTTGATTCTTGGGAGGATAAGGGTTAGGCATGAGGTGTAGGACACTTAAATGGTTGATGTCATTGCTGGCACTTGGTTCACGATGAGAGTTGAATGACAAGATAATTTTTTAAGAGTTGAATTTTTGTTGATAAAAGTTATGTGTACAGAGATTGGTGATCGATTGAGAAGCAATAGAAACCAATCAATCAGTGCTTTTTACATTGATCTTAAGGACGATAGATCTTGTGACCAATTGGTATATTGGTAAATATGATATATGAGAAGACATACATAGAAAAGAAAAGAAGGTATCGGGGGAGGGTGGGGGATAAATAGGATGGAAAGTAGCAACATAGGGGAATAATATCTGTGAAAAGGGGGTGACGAGCGGGATGCGGCTCAACAAACGAAAGGAAATACATAGAATAAAAAAAAGAAGGGGGAAAATTAGACCAACACTAAGACTCCTTTGCGGGTCATCACCCACCAACAAAACGATTATAGCCGTCTTTCAAAAAAAAAAAAAAAAAAACAAATACTCACTCTTAGATATCGGCTGTAGAAACAAAGGATAAAAACCAAAACAGATAGAATGCTACCAGCTACTCTATTCCGAACACCTAAGACTTGAAGGTACTAGGGATCGGCGGCACAGGCTCGACATCATATGCCAACCCACTCGGACCCACATCCGGCCCCGGATCTGACCAGTCGCCCAAACTAACACCACTCGACCACTTCGATGACATGCTATCCCCCCGCAACCTGGCACCCACCGGTGTCTTCAGCATCTTTGGAGACCGCGCACTTGTCGTCGTACTATTACTGTGAATGCTAATCTTACTATCAGGCCTTACCAATGCAAATCTCGGCATCGGTGGCGCTGGGGCCGCCGACAGCCCCGCCAAGCTCGCGTCCAGATCAAATGGATCCGACCGGAACTTGCTGCGGGAATTCGAGCTGTTGAAGCTCCCGTACGACGACCGCATGTTCGACTCCGTACTGGGGCTGCCGGGCGCCGGGACGGGCGGGCGCCCGCGGTTGGCACGGAGGGCCGCGGCGTACGAGGAGGACGGGGGCAGGAAAGAAGGTTCACGAGTATTGATAGGGCTGCCGACTTCGTTGATGTCAGCGAAGGGGTTGGGGCGGGCGGAGAAGGCGTTGGTGTCGTCGAAGGGGTCGCCGCCGTAGCGGATGTTGCCGAGGAGTTGATCGGTGGAGCTGGCGCTGTTGCTGGCTGAATGGTTTGCCTGGCGGCGTTGGGCTTCGCGTTGCACGTCATTGGAGTCCATGCCTAGGTACGTGAGGAAGTCGGGCTTGGAGCCTAGGTCGGTGCCGGGGGGGTTGTTGCCGGTTTTGGATTCGGTAGTAGTGGCGGTGGTGGTGAGGTCCCGGGTGTTGATGGACTTGCCGGAGCTGATTTCGTTGACGGACATGCGGGAGGCCATCGAGGCCATAATGCTCCTGGCCCAGTCTTTGGCGCGGTCTTTGGCCGCCATGGTGCCGGCCAAGACGGCTTGCTTATGGGACATGGGTGGGTTGGGCCGTTCGAGGCGGGATATGCGGTTGGGGTTGGGCATGGTGGGGGAGAACTGGAAGCGGAAGCGGTTGACGTTGTTGATGATAGCTGTCTTGAAACGGGCGGATCGCGGCGTGGGGCCGGCTGAGGCGGATTTCTCAGAGGGGCGCGCGGCGGAATTGAGGGCTTTGGGGTCTAGGTCGAGGGAGGTCAAGAGTGTGCTGCGGCGCTTCTTGAGAGTCCGTTTGCGCCACCACCAGAGGAGCAGGGCGATGAAGATGACGAAAAAGAGACCGCCAAGAACACTGCCGACGATGACGCCAACGGGCATGCTGTTGGAGCTGGCGGAAGTGCTATTATTAGAGCCATTCCGGGATGTGCCGCTATCGATGGACGCCGCAGGCTTGGCCGAGGTAACGGGGCTGGTTATGCCGATAGTCGTCTTTTGCCCATCGGATCTGGTTGAAGTGGTGAACTGGGTCGACGTCACAGACTCGGCGCTATCGTGGTCCAGATCCGTCTTGTCGGATGCAGATGAGACTTGGGGTTCCGCGGAGCTAGTGGTGGTGGAAGCCAGGTCTGGAAGAGCAACTACAGTTGATGAGGGGGTGGAGGTGGCGGAGATTATGGCGAGGCCGTTGCCAGTGTCGGAGCTGGAGGATGTGGTTGCCGGCGCGGACGTGGGAGTGGCCGAGGGCGTTGAAACATCGGGTGTCGTCTGTGGCGCGGGAGTAGAGGTTGAAGCAGGCGTGGTCTCGGCGGTGGTGGTTGCTTTTGCGGAAGAAGATGACGAAGAGGATGAGCTTGAGCTCGATTTTAAAGTGGATTTTGAAGTTGATCTGGAAGTTGAGGTTGAGGTTGAGGTTGAGGTTGAGGTTGATTTTGACGTGGATGTTGATTTTTGAGAGGATGCAGCGGCGGAGATATTTTTAGGCACAGCGGTGCACTTTCTGCCGTTCAGAGTAGTTGCAAAGGCGCCGGCCAGATTCGGACTCGACATCTCGGCGGGCTACACAGCGACAACAGACGTCCGCAAAAACAAGAAATGCCGGTGGGCTTTCTTGTAGACACACTCTAGATGTTTTTTTAGTGATAATAATGATGATGATGATGGGCTCGTCGAGAGACTGTTGGAATAAAGAACGGTAAGAGGAATTAGAGTTTTAACTAAACTGCTGCTGGAGCAGACAAACGTATCAAATGAGACCGGAAGAAGAAGAGAATACCAAGGTCCAGCCAAGGTGAAAGATAAGAAAAAGCCCGTCGAGTGTTATAATGCCATCTAGTGTCGGGTGAATCTCACAGATGTTGACACTAGGAAAGAATGTGATGGCCGTGTCTCTGAGATGCTGGCGTATCGTCGGTAGCGATGGTGATACTCGGAAGTAATCTCGGAGAGTTATTCTCGTCGTTCAATGCGGTGTATAATGTCCGGAGGGTAGGATATTCGAACTTCAAAGGTACCGATTTGCCGATTTTGTAATATTGATTGATCACTAGAGAGAGATATCCAGATAGCACCGAAACATCACGAAGTTGATGATCTAATCTGGCAAGTCAAAGATCCAAAAATGGAGAAAGAGAGAGAAAGAGAGAAGAGAAACAACAAGAATGGCCGTAGACTGCGTGAAAAGGTAAAACAAACAAAAAAAAGCCGTCAAGGCGTGAGAGGTGAAGGGGGGAGGGGGGTGTAAGGTGTGAAATGAGAAGAGAAGAGAAGAGTAGCAGCAAGACGAGAAGTCTGGCAGTTAGTCGGCTATAAGGTTTGAATCGCGGTCACGGATGTCTGGAGGCGAGGGTAAGGGAGATGGAGGAGGGGAGGGTCCCTGCTTGGGGACGGGTGTTTATCTACATATGGGAAGGGGGGGAGAGATGGTCTTGTATAGACTGAGACAGAGTGTGGTTGTGATATAACGATGCCAAAGAGGGTAGTTGGGTTCTGACTCGAGTATAGACACAATAGTCTGTCTAGTCAAAGATAAGTATACGTATTCAGCTTTCAGCTGCAAATATCTATATAAATTGTGGTGAGTGTATATCAGGGCCCTGTTGACACTGACAGAGATGTGCCGCAACTTGCAATTCTAACTCGGAGGCACAGCATACCCGGTATCTAAATGTTCATGTTCTCAGCTTGGAATAGCAACAACGTAGACATGTAACTTAGTTCACCATAAGCCATGAAGCTCGTGGGTTGAGCCCGAGGAAGATCCCACGAGAATAGCAACCTGTACCATCGGGACATAAAAAAAGAAAATAGCCCAAGAAACGATCGCCCGTAATCAATCCGTATTGAAACTTCACGTGAGTTGCCTCTTCCCGTCAAGAGACCTGGCCAACAACATGTCTTGTCTTCTCTCCAGTAGAGGTTATCTTCTTTTGTTCACTTTTGATAGCCATTTCTGAGGATTTTGTGATACAATCAGCGACTATCAGTTCCGCCAGAGTGGCAATTCTTCACAGAATGAACAGCCCTGGTCTAGTCTGCGACATTCTTGACGCATGATTAAGCTTCAGATTTCACGCTATGGCCACATTAAAAGTGAAAGCCTGAGAGCCAATGAACAAACTAGCACCAGTATCGTCAACATGGGTGTGGTGGTCTCGGTCAAAGTCAGGGAGGGGACAAAAGATTCAATTCTAAGGGTTGATATGTCTGGTTTACTGGTCGAGTGACTTGGTATTCATATCCAAATGCCTAGCGTAGACAAGCGTGTCTGTATAAGTGGTAAAAATCAAATTTGCACATCAATAATTAAGGTTGGACAATCACCCATGGAACTCGATGTCATCTCGACTTAAGCTTTATAGTTGCTTGTCATTTGTTATTCCTTCAGAAAGACAGACCGCACGTTAGTGCAATCTTATCAAGCTTAACAGCCATAATGTCTGCCACTTCCACCTGGTATCACACAACATGCCTATACAAACACAATCCCATGCTAGCAACCAAACAAACATTCCACATCTGTCAAGATAAATAAATAATATAATAACATCCATCACACCCTGACGCCAAAACCTTGGACAACCTCTCTGAGGCCACACCATGCGACTTTTTCACATATTCAATCTTCCGAAAGCTACACAAGTACGTTTGGTAATGAGTATTACTATTGTTCGGAACTCAGAGAATACATACAAAATGGTTGCAATAGTGCAACTCGACTTGACGTGGAAACTCTCAGATGTTGATTCAAGGTGCTCGCTCGGGCAGGTCGTTGGTCTAGGGAGGGTTAATATCACCTTACGGATGTGTTGATGGGCTACACTTTGATTTTTGGGCGTCGAGATGGTTCTAGTCTTGAACCTTAACGGATGTTGATGACGAGCACGAGATAGACTCAACCTTTTTTTTCTCAATATTGACTAGTAATGACAGACTCTAAAAAATTCACAACTCCAACACTGACGCGTAATTTTAACATACTCATAAGTAGTGTTATCACATATATATACTGCCAGTATTCAATGTCTCTGACAAAAGGGTTGAGTATATAATGAAGAGCTGCTCCAAGTGGACTGGCCTAATTAGCACAGAATCATGCCTTTTTACGACCAACCCATATCCCCTCATCACTGACCACAGTATGCACACGGCACGGCACAACATAAGCGAGGTGCACTCACAAGAAAGCACTGATGGATATCTCGACAAGCTATAATCAAAAGATGCCCAAAGTATATCGGAAACTTGATGACATCTTGGCCTAATTTCACTTCTCTTCGCATTCTGCTCATAATGACCTGTGTAAACAAGCCAAAACACCATCACGATCAAGAACCCACAGACGTGTTAACTGAGCACCACACGTGAGATGTATCAAGTTTACTCAATAATATAACCCCATATTAGTAGACTTCAACTAATATTCACCTATTGCAGATTCCGAGTTATGGTCTTGGTCAACATATCTCTCGTTCTCTCTCTCTCTCTCTCTCGTGGGGTCAATGCTTTTAGTGTCGACATTCGAATACCATCTAGATGTTTAGTTAGTGATTGACCGGAGATTTTTTTTTTGTTTGGAAGCGAGGTGATCTCTAAGAACCATGGGTGGTATATACCTAACCAGAAAAAAAAGCTTCAAGCCCCGCACCAGATTTCACCGGAATCCGGGAACCATTCATTCATGTCATTGTCAATAGTCAGACCATGGATAGTCTTCGGCCGAAAATTCGCACAGAACGTACGATTAGGACACTCGAGGTTCATCATGATAAGTACATTTAAGATATTTTCTGGAATAGAAGGATGGGTGTGGTTGTAAAGTAAAGATTGGTACCCCACCATTTCATGTCTATCTAGGCTTCTATGAACATGCCAAGGTACGGGTGCCATGACGAGTCATTGAGTCCATAGGCAGGTAACGGACAGAAGATCTATATTCGGCATAGTCGACTCTTGACCTGTTACATGATTATCCATATCCAGCAAGCGACTCAGAATATGCGTAAGCGGCTGCTAAAGATAAATAGCCAATTTCACAAGAAAAGACGCACACCTAATGTTCTTAACAGCCTCACGATGACCAGAGAGTTAGATGAGATGTAACTACCCAGCGTGTCAAGTGATCTAGCTATGGTGATAAAGCTATTGGCACTCCACGAAGATAATCAGATACAACATCCAAAACAAAGTTTTTGTCTTCTAAATGCCCATTCAGAATACACATCAATAGATGTATGTGATATCGAAAAATTCCGGTTGGGCTAAATGGATGAAAACCTCAATTGGAAGATGAAGCAACCGAACCTGAAGAAACAAAAAGCCATGATTTGGCCCAGCAGAATCTTTTGGAAAGTGTGACCAAATATTCCGCATGAACCATTTTGTTTGAATTCTGAAGATCTTGAAGAAACAGAGATGTATCTTTATTGTAACAAAACGGAGAGACGGTGACAAACATGGCGTTTCATGTGTAAAAACTATCAGTAACGACAAGTAAACAATTATTATATAATCATGTTATTGGAAACAGCATCCGCTAGGGTTCAAATAGGGTTGCAACTGCATTATAGTGATAGTAACAAAAATAGGCATCCGATCCCACAACACCATTCAGGTGAAGTCGATCTATTATATAGTTCAGTTATAATTCAGTTATAATTGACAATAACCAGTATATAGATATGTCTCTGTATTCCTGCCAGACACCTACCAGAGTGTTGATTCCGATACAAGCATATATATGGTGAATCAGTATGGGCAGATATGCATTCAAAAGAGTATTGATGGTGTCGCAATACTACACAGCTGTTCATCAATATCGACTGCATACTAATCAGAACTTTATGACACCAGCCCTCGTTCACTCATGATCGTCCGCTGCGAACTAAGCAAGCATTAAAGTGGGCCTCTCTTCCTGTTTTAGGAAGAAATTTCCATAATTCTATCGGCAATACATGGTCTACGTAGCAAAGATGGTGCGGGGAGGCAATCGCTGCAGCAGGGAAGGAACTTCTTGCATGGGGGTGGAGCTTTCGGAATCGCCCCAGAACCCTAATTGGCGACAAAGGGAAAAAGACAAAGAAGGCTGGCAGGCGGGCTTTCTTCCATGACATTGGTCCCTTTATTTTTGCACTCCAGAACTTGAATCAAGCAACAAAAAAAACATCGCCCGCTTTCCGAAGGTAAGTTAGAAGTCTCGATCGATCCTTTTTCTTATTTGTGGTTGCTGCCCTTGAGATTTGTACTTTCTGCCCCCCCACACACAGCCTAAGAGTCCAAGCTTTGTCTATTCCTGCATGACAGGTGCAATACTTGCAGCGACTTGCAGTAGTTGCCGTTGCAATTTAAAGCAGATTGATACCCGGACAAACCTTCCGCTTTCCGTCACTTGCAAATTTACAGGGAAATTTTCGGTCTTGCCTTGCTGTGTATGTAGAACGGACGCCGCGCTGCAAGTATCACTCGTTAATTTGAACATTTGCAAAGCTTTGATCCTCATGGGTTAGTTTTGATGTTTTTTTTCTTCTTTTGTTTTCATGGTTTCGTCGATTTTTGATCTCTTAGGCGTTGCTTACCTTACTGGCGATTCATCTTGAATTTGCCAACTCGTTTCAATCATTACTGTTTTCTTGGGTATATGATTGGTTGCTTGGTTGCTGGTTTGCCCCTTTCTTGATACCACCACCACCAATTGAACCATACCCCCGTTCTCTTGTATGTGACCCCTGAGGCCTTGCGAACAGTTTATGGTCTCTTCAATAACCGCCACCATCTACGCCGCCAATACCTGCCAAGCAACCTACTTCTCTGGATACATGACACCACCAGGAAAATAGACTGGCTTATATCTGGTAATAAGTTGGACGCTGCTCCGGATCAATCAAGGAGGACTACCCCCACACATGCCTCCTCATCCTTCCCGGCGCAGTTACAGCACAAAATAGTCCAGAGGTCTTTGCTGGGCTCTGGCCCCGCGCCCCGCATACAGAAACATTGGCTCTCGTCGGGGCTTGCGTTAACATACTGCCACCGCCACCGCCTTGTAGAGTCGTCTATTGTGCAATTGGTGTTCCAAACCATTATCCTGTTATCTTGTCATCCTTTGACAAGTCGACACTCATAGAGTTCGTTAAAGCTGTTGTGTTTCGAGATTATTAGTATCACAAGAATATCCAGTTTTCTGGCGTATTCTTAGTCGCATAATCGGCGACAGACTTCACTGGCTGAACCCGAGAGTACTACGGTGTTTGCTTTTAATCATTAGAATCACAGTTGCTGTGTACCTCCACTTTAGTTCTGTTGTGTTTAAGTCAGATATCAATCTGAACACCTATCGAGAGCCATGTTTACCGGAAACTTTGGTACTAGTAAGTATCTGAACATCCTAATTCTCCCTTGACGCCACACAAACATCAACTCCTAGCCCTATTACTATTCCAGTTATCCCTGACATGACTATGACCGAATTCCAATCAACACCTGGCCTAAATTGAATGCGGAGATCACAATGGCCACCTCCAAAGAATAGCTGGCTCATTGCAACTGGTGTCGGTATTGGAGCTCACCCGTAATGAACATCTGACATCAGGAACGTGTTACCAGGACTGAAATATTTGATACTATACTATCAGGATCCAATCATCTATTGTCGTACAGATGCGCTAACTGTGATCCTTCAGGCAACCTTCGGCGCCGGCCCGACATCAAACCCTCCGAAGCCCCACCCGCCACTCCTATCGTTTCCCTCCCGACATTGGAATTCCCATCACCATCACCAGAGGCCAAAAGATCACTTGTCCGACATCTGCAAAGCTACTTCCGCCCAGGTGATATCAACGCCGCTCTTTTTGCTGATATCGGTCTTGAAATCAAGCAAGATGTGCCTGCCGAAGAGATCATTCCGGATCCTTCATACCTTCCGCCACCGGAATGGGAGAATATGTCACTGGAGGAATCACGTAATGAAGCACCCTCCAATATCAAGCTTGCCAATGGTCAACCTCTTCCAGGAGTCAGAAAATATGTCGAGTTCAGAGAGCAGCTGAGCATCAACAATGCGGACGCCTTCAAGACTATTCGCCGTCTGGAAGGTACCAAGCGTGTCTCTCTTGGAAATTGCTATGACTTTTATCGTCATCTTGAAAACTTCACTTATTTTTGGGACGATACTTCTGTACCACTCAAGACTACCGAAGAACTAGAGGAAGAAGAAAAGCAAAGGCAAGCTATCCACGCAGCCAAGGATGCCGAGGAGAAGGCAAAGGACGCCGCTTTGAAAGGCCCTCAAGGGACTGATCACAAATTTGCTTGCTGTGACTTGGATTATTTCCGAATTGAAAATGGAGCCAACATGCCGCAGGAGCACCGTACTAGTCTTACCAACGCCTTGGTCAAACTCGTCGTGTGGGAGTTTGGTGGCAACATGAACCCATCTCGCTCCGAGCCCCGCTTGCACTTGTGCGCGCCGCCAATTCCGGGCTCCAACGGCCAACCGCGTCGTTCGTACATTGCTTCAAGTGCGACTTGGATCTTTAGATCACCTAATGATCGCAACCTTGCTCGTAGCGGCGTTATTGAAGGCCCTATTGCTGCAGTGTCCTCCCGTGCCACTATTGAATTCGACAATGAACTTGTAGTTCACCAGGATCTCGTTCGCGAATTGGTTGCTGTGTTAGTAACTGCCCAACATCGGAACCGAGAAGGAAAGAAGGAATTCCGCCTTGGTCAGAGTGCTTGGTGGACTTCGAAGCCTCGCTGGGGTGGCGGTCCAGGCGGTCCTCTTGGCCGTGAACAAGATACCCCCACAGCAGCTGCTGAGCGGAAGGCAGCTGCTGAACGCGCCAAGAAAGATAGACTAGAAGCTCCGGTTGAAGTTGCCCCTCCTCCCAGTTCCACTGGAGGCCCAGGTTCACGATTCTCTTCGGAGAGCTTGTCAGCTAGATTTGCTCGTCCTAGTAGTTTAGTAGCGATGAGTATGAAGAGAGCCAAGAACAAGACCACAACGGTTGAAGAACAGTACAGGCAGATGCTGCCGCCGTCGCCAATGTGGGATGAAAAGACTAGATACATGGCTATTGGTCGCCAGGAGGGTGCTGACTATGATGATATCTTTGTTGTTGAGTGCTTGTACCATCACATTAGTCTCCTTCGCGCTCGGGTTCCCATTGGCTTGGTGAACATCCTGGATGGCCAGACTGAGAATGTCGACTACGATAAGTTGGTGCTGCTTCGCAGTACGTGGTATGACCTGTTCAAGATTGAGGAACGCCGACAGCTTCTCAGGCTGTTATGGGGCATGATGTGGTATCAGGTCCGTGATACTCTGACGAAGGTCAAGAAGTCGGAAACTGCTTAGAGAGAGGGAAAGACTTATGGCCGGGATAAATCATGGATGGAGTACATTAAGTGTCCTTGGAGTGGAGTATTTGCAGGAAAACCACAAAAAGAAGAAAAGAATACAAAAAAGGCTGTAAAAGAGTTATTTGACGATCATATTGGGAGTGACTCGGCAAAGGATGTATGATACAAAGCACATATGATATGATATTTTAGATACAAATATTATAAATACAATACTATTGAGGAGCTTCACCCTGAAGTTGTGTCCTGGTATCTGTAAAGATGTTTGTGGTATCCGAATATTGTGATGTAGACAGTGTAGTGTTCACTCTGGTCAGCACCAATCTTGTTCAAGGCTAAAGATATGCCATGCAGACGTCAAGACAACCTATCATCTCTGTATCACAGCTTAGCCTTTTCTCAAACCTACTATCCTTAATTAAGACTAGATTTCATGCTCTATTTATAGTATAGTTTCCCGCTTCCCGCTTTCCCGTTCGTCATCTGAGGGGGGGGGGTTAACTCGTGGCATCACACGGTCTCAGTAAAGCTAGTGATGGGTGTTTCAGAAGACGTGGAGGAAAGAGCCTTATGTTCTGAGTAGCCGGGTATGAGTGATTTATTGGTGATAAGGAGAACAGAGTTGATCGAAAGGCAATTTTAGTAGAGTGGAGATGATATCTGGAAGTTTGTGGGTGGAGTGGAGACCTGTTGAAGATGTTGGCTGTGAGTTCCAATCAGGATGAGGGGCATGAGACCGGGAGCGGAGGATTGTTCGGGCGGAAAAATGTGTATAAAATCAGCACAACAAAAAGTTTACTATCCCTCTAGCCTAAAGAATATACGCAATATTAAATTAATACTACAAATAAAAGTTTAAAAAGAAATAGAAAATCAACATACAACACTGGGCATTCCCACGTGGTCACCCACCGTAGTACTAATCCAGCGCTCTGTGACTTGACTATGGGGAAGCGGACGGGACCCCGTATTTCCCACAGGCTATGGTCGTATGTGGTAGTAGTGTCTAAAATTGCTCTACAAGTATCTTTGTTATATATGGAAAATACTTATATGGTTGCATTTCCTCTATGGGTTAGAACTTATCTCTGGAATTGTCAATTGTTGCTGCGTGGGTATGGCTTCCTAGGAGGCCTGAGATATATATGAGACATTGATTCTACGTTAGAATCCGATTTCCAGGATAGTGTGAAGTCAAGCTGAGGATGAGTTGCCTCATTTTCTGGCAGATATGAGGAAGCTCACGAATTTGATTGTTCAGCATCGGGGATATATCCATATCGGGAGACCGATGAGAACATCACTTCAAGGCTGGTGGACCATTATATCAAGTGATGAATAGCAACTGTCCTTAGGCCATTCAGGTTTAAGCCCGAGATGTCTCACAGCTTGGCACGCACATCGCGATACTTGGCTACAGTCTTGGGTATGGGAACAATGCTTCTACTATTTCTGTCAGAATAAAATCCATCGATGATCCAGCTGAGGTTTATAGCCATACTTGTCCACATTGCCATCGTCTCTGAGCACATATATGCTGCTAGAGACAGACAGTCAGCCTCATTTTATATCACATAATTATTAGGTAATCTGAGCTAGGAGATATAAAGAAGATAGCATGGGGTTCTGGAGACGACGATGCAATATTACGAGGGAATTACAAGAATATCAAGAAGCTTATATAAAGATCACTTTGACCTGACAACTGTGTTTCTTGGACATAACTCGAGTACTTGGGAAGCGTGGCTCCGACTGCCTGTTCAAATTCTTTGGCTGACAGTGTGAAATTGAATAATGATGTCCCTGAGTATGCAGGTAGTCCTGCAAATAGCCCACTTTGGTATCTTGCCAAGCCTAGGTATAGACACAAATATTCTTGATTTTGATGACTCGAAATATCTTACATCTTTCTGACGCCACTTTCACCCACCCCCTCTCCAGATGGCGATCACATCCAACAAAGAGTCTTTTTTCACCCATCCATGATGATCCTGCACCTTGTAGTAAACAGCACAGCTTACTCCCTCATTGACACGTCTGATGATCCACAGACAGTCTTATACATACATACATATACACATACATTCCTATCATACATACATACATTCCTATGAGCCAGTCAGTTACCCAGGACATTCCCGGAGATTCCAAGATGTAGACCTGCATGGAGTGTAGCCATGGCCGTAATCGTTTGTAGCCTTTTCTATAAGAGATGCAATGAATGCTATGACCACTATCTACAGGGTTGCTTTAGACATGTTTCTTGGGATTATCTGTCTAAATATTTTATCAGACAAACAGACGTAGCTATTCTTAGTAGCCATTTAGACCGAAGTTCGACGTGATCTTGGTTCATACCTTGAATGGGAAAACGACAATTGCCCATATGTCTCTTATCGATGTGCGGCTTTCTTTTTTTGCCTAGGCCTATGTCCTGATCCTGATTCAGTCGTGTTTTATGATTGCTTCTGTCAAATCCCTAAATTTTGACGTTCATATCGTACTTTACAGTTTCAGTCCTCGCGAATACGCGCCGCCGGAGATTTCTATATCGGGATTCTGGAAGCATAACGCTGAATAGGAAAACTTTTAGCTCAGGGAAATTACGGGCTGACAAGCTCACCAAGATCCCTGTCATCCCGACAATACAAGTCGAGTCGGACCTATGATGCATACATGATGAAGCTCTAACTCCGATTGCCTCTTTCAAAGGTCTGGAGTCTCGTCGGCAGCTCGGATGTAAAACACAACGCTTCGTCAGACAGGGACGAGTGATATACGGGCCCAAAGTACGCCATCTTTCCTTTATAGCAGTCGTTTGGTTGACCCCACCTATCACTTTGAGCGACGTGTGTTGAGTTGGTTGCCTCCATCATTACACAGCGGATTGAACACAGCGCTGTGGGTCACATTTTGGCCTCGGCCTGTCATTATCTCTAAGGTCTCAATCTTGAAGAAAAAGTGTACGGGTCGGCCGAACATGGTGTGCTGCTGCGCCTTGAAGCTGACTGCGTCATTGAGAAAAGAGGTCGTGACAGATATTCAGCAACAATGTACTGCATAATCTGCATGGCGATTGAAGTGGCATTCTCACGCGGTCAATATATGCTTATCGTAGCAATTTGGTGGGTACTCGCATCGTACGAACCAAGAGAGTACCCAAGTGCCTGCATGATCTCTGGTGTTCTCCATAATTCTATTCCAGTCAACATCTTAAAGGTCTGGGCCCTGGTCTTGCCTTCTCAGTATATACAACAATAAACGCATAACAAACGGAAGAGACCCTACCTCCTTTCCATTATTTCCAGTAGGTTTATTTATGAAACAAACCCACGCCAGCTCTTGTGTTCAACCCTCCAAAGTCATCACGACAGCTCAGCAGGTATTTTCCATTGCCCCCCCTCCCTCCCCTATCAGATCTACCCGTTCCCTACATCTCTGGTAGTTACATCAGTTTAGAGAGTCTGCCACACATCTGGTTGGTTTGATGTGGACCTTCTGGCCATTTCGGTCTTCATACCATCTGTAGATTTGGTGTTTGCTAAAGTGGCTATTTCTTTTGGCATATATCTCCGATAAACAAGCGATAGAAGCCACAAGCGAAAATCAGATCTGGTGTCGATAATGGTTCGTGTCCTATCCAGGTCAACAAAGTACAAATGGGAGAATCTCCTTGAAATTAGAGTTGTTGGAGCTCTTGGAGCACATAATCCTATAATTAGCCAACAAAAAAGCAAACTTTCTTTTTTCCTCTTCTACTTATCCAGTACAACCCTGTTAGAGAACACTAGAAATCAGAATATTTCTTTCTCTGACTTTTGACATTCTTCAATAGCCAACCTAAATAATACATAAACAATACATGGTCCTGCAAATGATAAATGGGTAAGATAGTGGCCGATCCGGGGATCATGGATCAATAAAATCTTGCCTCGGCGAAGACCGCGCATGGGGTCAGGGAACAACAGTTGAGATATGGCATCAAGGAGATGTTAAATATATACCTGTTAGGATATGGCCGTCTCGCTTGTCATATGTGTTTTTTTGTTGTGTTGAATCAACCAGTTAATAAGAGGATAAGATTAGACCACAAGTCGATAATAAGAAAGAACCGATATGTCTTTCATAACAAGGAGTATACTCTCTTGACAAGTTGTAATGTTAAAAACATTTAGTGTCATATACTTGACGTTGGTGCTAAGGCCAGTCCATCATTGAAGTTGGACTTGGAACTCAGCTATTGTTCACCTTCTGACAAGAGGGTTTAACCTAATTCGGTAAAGATCAACTTCAGTCCCACCATTCCTCCATCATAGAGACCCTGTAAACATCAAATTAAAAGGATTACTGAACAACCGTTGTCTATTAATATTTTGGATCCAACAAAGAGGTCAACCATACAGCCACCCCAAGTTCCCCAATCCAGCTTCAACGATAATCTGGAAACATGTCTGATCACCCTCATATGGTATTAACTCCCAGAATCCTATTTAGGTAAGATCTTGCACAAACGTCTGATCCAGGACTGGCGGCCACTTGGCTCATGGTCTCAGAAAAACTCACACTAAGGCCTTAGCCGGTTGATAAGAACTGCTGAAAACTTGCTGCGGGATGCCTTCCAGGCTTTCTGATTGGTTGAGATTTGACCCTTTTTTCCCTGAATAGGTTGCTGTTTGACGACAAGGAACGAGGGGACATATCAATTGAGAATTTATTGATCGACCCTACGATATGCAACCTTAGGATATTTTAGAATTGAGGGTTTGATGGTTCATGACTTCACGAAGTCTCGAGTCGAGATTGTTGTGAAGTTTGTCTTTTATGCAGTGTTTTGCTCTTTGGTGGAAGCTTGTAGATGCCGATCGAGCCCGTGCAACCACGAAACTTTGACCAACTCCAGCAGTGAACCATCGCCTACTTTCAAAATCTACCTGTACGATTCGTTTCTCTTGCATAATATTTATATGAATATATGTGTAAATTCCACATCCTATCTTTCTCTTTTGAGAGTGGGAAAATTGGGAGGCCGCCATGCAAATGTCATGCAAAAGCAAGGTAAGCAACTGTATGGCAAAATAAATTATTGGAATTTTTCTTATCAAAAACAATTTATAAATATGTCCTGACTGACAACCTTCTTTGGCAGATACACCAGAAAGCACTGACCCTCAAAAAAAAAACATAACCCCTATTTTTTCCTGGTTAAAAACTCTTTAGTGGCTAAACCTTCTATAAATGAAAATTAACCTACTATAACTCCCTATAAATTGAGGGGGCATGAACCTTGTTAGATACAAAATCTAGAAAATAATCTAGAGGCATTATAGAAATCAAAATTTGTAGATATCTTCAATATCTAAATACTAAATTGGAATTTTGATAAACTTAAAAATAAAAATTATATCATGAGAGAGAAAATTCGTAGGCTCAGTGCATCAAAGTCCTATTCTGATATCCGAAGAATTCAAATTGTTATAATAATTTAAAGATTTCACAATTACTAGATTTTGAGATTGCATTTGATTCCATGAACCTTTAGAAATTTATTACTTACCCAAATTTAGAACAAAAATTATAAAGCCAGCTATATTCCTCTCTTCTTAAACTTTTCTATTTCCTGGTATTCTTTTCTTTCTCAAAGCTCTTCATACAAAAAATCTACTCACAAATATTTGAGTACCCTTTTCCATGACTTTAACAAGATATTACAAGTATATTTTTTAAGGTTTTGGAGCCATAACGCCCTGTCCCTGTAAAAATGATAAATAGTGAAGGTGTGTATAATGATGTTCCTTGTCTAAACCCTTGCTGTTAATTACTGTTTGGGTCATCATTGTGCACGTAGCAATTCTCAATCAAAATAACTTTTCTCCTATCGAATGTTCAGCAGTGCAAGCCTGTGACGACTATAAATTCCTAAGTATTTAGATAAAAAAAAATATCTGCAGCTGCTCAGGTGGTGGATGTAATCACATTACAAAGATTCTTGGCTATGTCAGGTTGAGAGCTCAACAGAAGCTGAAGTATATGACTTTGCAGTCTTTTCATTATTGCATCTTGGGCTGTCAGATATTGTCTGTACCTCATACATGTTATTATTTTGGCGGCTTACATTACTGGTATCTAATACATGGGCCCATTTAATCCTGTTTTCCTGTACAAGGCTCTCCAATTTGATCTTTGGGCTTATCTGTATAACTTAGAACGGGACCGGAAGCAAAGTGGGGTAAAATTCCGAGCAATAAACAAGAATCAACTTGACATCCAGCAGGACGCTATAAGTGCAGATTGAGGTGGCCACTTGATGATCCTATTGACATGTGGTTAAAAGCAGGGACTATAAATCACATAAGCCGGGCAGGTATTATTCAGTTTAAGGCTGCTTGTATACTATAGATGGCAACTTCTTAGTTGGCCAGCCAAATCCATGGACCCAACCGTCTCTTTGTTCCTTGAGGCCAATTCCGAATGTTCAACTCTATGGAAGCTTGCCAATCCTTCAAATAGTCTCAATGTCTACTGTTATTTTGAGATCCTCATCAGAAATTTGGATTGGACCTGCCTGGCACTTTTCTTCACTGAGTAACTATGCAAGGAATATGTCGAATCTTCCTCGAACATGGCCGGCTTTCCCAATATGACTGGTTGCATAAGATTGTCTTGTTGGCATTTTTATGCCCTCTGATAGGATTGTAAGATTGCTGTGATTTCATGCCAATGCCAAGTCAGGTAACTCAAAATGTATACTTAGGTAATATCTGAAGTTTAAGAAATCATCGGTCCCCTATGTCGTGCATTCGTCATCACTTAAGAGATCACAATCACTATAACTTAAACTCGCATTGGAAGTATATACTAAAAATAGTCTTTCATTTGTTGAGCCTCAATTTGTTCGATTCAAAATCCACTTTAGTGAAATTATGGTTGTCCTATCCCCGTATCCTGTTGATGCTACATTCACCTGGTAATAAAAACCTGTCAACATAATAAACTCAGAAGAAAAGGCATCGGCGACTTTGTAGCTCGGTTATCAATTGTCAGCTGGCTATGAATTGACTGAATCCTCAAGACTAACAGTTGCTGTACTTTTGTTAAAGATAATCCAATTTTCCATTTCATGAAAACCATATATACTTTCTTTTTCATGAAATGCAGTTGCTATATATTCGTAGAACAATTAGAAAGAGAGACCTAGCCTGCTACTTTCATTATAGAAGACATTTGTTTTCAATCCTTTCGATCAAATCTATATTTACCTCACAAAAATAAAATAATATTTTGAGAATTAAGAATCAGATAAGGATTCAGTTGTTGATCTGGCATCTCCACTTGATTCCAGTAAAAGTTATTATAGATAACATATGATTTAAACTACAAACACTAATCTGTGCCTGCTAATCTGCCGTAATTGCTTCTTTTTTGATCATGTTGTGGCAATGAGACCACCATATATCGATCTGAACTCTATGCAAAATTCTATTTTGGGGACCTTACTTGACCTGACTGACCTTGCATATCTGAATACAAGGTGCTGCCAAGAACTTGCTCAAATCCGCACGTTGTCTATCCTGAGTAAATGGGATTTCTGTTAATTTCTAGATGAGATCCTTTGCCACAGGAAGTCAGTCCCATTATAATATCTTGTTTAGTCTATTCTGACAACTCATACCATGTTGTTATTGTCTTACTAAAATTACATTCATGATTCGTTTCGATTCCGGTAAAATTTTGTCTTTGATAGCAAGATCCATCCAGAACAGACTATCACAAATTATCAGATAGTCTTCACACATAAGCAAGCTACAAAAGGAACTTATGTAAAGAAGTTCTTAGCCGTTTGTGACATCCACTAGGATTTTCTGTGCGCTTCTACGTACTCCCTCTTGAGGCACTTACTGTCTGCCAAAAAGCTCCTGATAGAGCAATTGCTGCTCAAAAAGATAAATTCAGTAAGTTTATCCCTGATTTTTGTGGTGATGTTTATTTAGTCAAGGAAGCTACCGTACCAGGGTGCTTCTATTTAAACCACCTACTCACCATCATCCCTAAAATACTTAGTGGACTCGCCCCGTCGTCAATATCCCTTTCTTTTCCGTTCCTTTTCTTCTTCTATACCTTTAAATTTGTTACCTATCCATCCTTGATTGAATCTGTCGCTTTGAGCCCAGTTATGCATCATCATCTTCGCCGCTCTGTGAAATTGCCTTGATACCCTGTGATTTTATTTTTGATCACACAACTTCGACAAAGAAGCGATTGTTTCCTGCTGCCCAGAGCTCCAGCCCCTCATTCGGGCCCTAGGCACGTCGCATTTATTTCTCTATCGCTACTTGCCTTCCCGACGGAAATCTGCCGTGTACTCCCGACGAACTATATCTACGACTCCGATCATAGCAATTCTCTTCGATATTTAAGCGCTTATTACGAAAAAATTTTAGGGCTCAAGATTTATATGTCCTAATCGATCATTGGATTGCCTCGCCTGTCATTCACCCTGCGATGATGTCTGCTTATCCCCACTACGCCCACGCGAGAACACCCATGGCCCAAACATACTCGCCGGATTGGTATATTCAACAACCGTACGTCGACAATCATTTATCCCTTGTTGTTTTGTATGTCGTGCTCAAGGAAGATTCTTGTTATTTTTTTTTTGCATAAACACAATGAGATTATCTATCCGAGGTACCGGCTAGATTACAATGCTGTTGTCAGCATCGACAGTTCCGTTTTTTCAGGGACGACTAGCATTGTATCCTGACTTGCATCTTCATTGTACCCATACTAACAATAGCGCCAAATAGGTCCCCTCAGCAATCTATGTACGCTCATTCGCAATATCAACAAACACCGCAAACAAATCTCTATAACGGTCAATCACCAGCTGTAATACACTACAGTAATGTATGTTAACGATTTTGTGGGATTTCGTCCAGTGCCCAAGTACTCATATATTGTAGCAAGCTTCGCCTTCCCCCGGTCATATGCTCCACTCCCCGGCCCCTAGTAATGCACCGTCCGGTATGTATATCTAGACTTCGTTCTTGGTCAACTGCGCGAAAAATAGACACCACTAACAAACTTTTTTTTTTTATAGTTCACACCCATTCCAGTCCCCCTTATAGCATTCCGTCACCGAATTACGCCTCTCCGCCCTCTTCCGCTCCATCTATCGGTTATGGCCAACCCACAATGTACGACATGAAAGTGGATATCCACCCTCGGGGTCGCAAAAAAGCGCTATTGATCGGTATTAATTACTTTGGTCAACGTGGTCAGCTTCGGGGCTGTATCAATGATGTCAAGAATATGTCGACTTATCTTGTGCAACAATTTGGGTACAGGAGAGAAGATATGGTAATCCTCACAGATGATCAACAGAACATTATCGGTCATCCAACAAAGCACAATATCCTGCGGGCGATGCACTGGCTCGTCAAAGATGCTGAACCAAAGGATTCTCTCTTTTTTCATTATTCAGGTACGTTTACAAAAATACTTTTTGATCTTGTTGGACTTGGCATTCTAATATCTGCCAACTAGGTCATGGTGGACAAACACGAGACCCCGAAGTAGAGGAACATGAGGGATACGACGAGGTCATCTACCCTGTTGATTTCAGAGCAAATGGCCACATTTCAGATGATGAGATGCATCGTATCATGGTCAGACCATTAAAACAAGGTGTCCGACTCACTGCAATCTTTGATTCTTGCCACTCTGGTACTGCATTGGATCTTCCTTATGTATATTCTACTCAAGGAATTATGAAGAACCCTGATGCCGCAGTTGAGGTTGGCGAACAACTTCTGCAGTGCGTCTCTAACAGGATATCTCATCCTGATGATGACGAAAGCATTACCAGCAGCGTTTTTGGGATTGTCAAACGCGCCGCTGCTAGCGGGGACAACTCCCGCCATGCCAAGGGCTCTATGGCCGATGTTATCATGTTCTCTAGTAGCAAGGATAATCAGAAATCGTACGTCATTGAAAGCATGTCTTACCTTTCTAAACGCTAACCTTCTATAGGGCTGATATCTCCATCAACGCTAAACCGACCGGCGCTATGTCTTGGGCTTTCATCACTGCATTGACCAAGAACCCACAGCAGAGTTACGTGCAATTGCTCAACAACATCCGTGATGAACTTGGCAGTCAATACTCGCAGCGGCCCCAACTCTCCAGTAGCCACCCTCTGAGTAAGCAGACCCTCATTCGCTTATGACTAGAAGACCCCGTTACCCCACCTCTTGAAAGCAGCATCATACTGGCCGTCATGATCTTCATCTTGATGGTGACCTGCATATTCCTGTGGATTTGATCCCGTGCCCGAGCATGGAACATGACTGTTTCCCAGCAGTCTCTAGATCTACGATATGCCGATAAAATCATGCTTTCTGGCACCTAGATACTGCATCGCTATTTCTTCGCTGTTATAAACCCGTTACGCATACAAAATTATATACGATGCTAACAGTGTGTCAGACACGAACTTACTGTTCGGTTTGTAAAAAAAAAAAAGGGGGGATCAGAAGTCTTAAAACAAAAATCAGATCTTCAAAAAACATAGATGCTATCGATACCAGCCGTACCACATCCAAATCTTCAGGTCAACAGTAACCTGACCAGTTATGTCCTTTCTCTTCGGTATTCTATTCCCATGATTAGGAGGTTATTTTGTTCTTTTTAGTCTTGTTTTGTTATTTATGTTTTCTATTTGTCTCTTTTGGGGCCATATATCACGAAGTCATAATTTTCATTACGGTCTTGTTCTGTTTTCACGTTTGGCGTCGGAGTTGTTAATGGTACATCTATATATATATAATCTATATCATGGTTTGCAAGGCTATATACCGTCCTTAATACTATGTGAAATGCAAGTAATGTGTGGGGCACGCTAGATGTCCCAACTTTTAGTTCATGTAACACAAATTTCGTCAGCATCGGTCAAGTAATAAAGTAGACATTGCTGTTCATATTACAGTCTAATTCAAACTACAAAGATAAACCATACAACCCATCATTTCCCAGATTCAATCCTGCCAAAACATCCCTGATATCATAACGAATTAACCCAACTAATAGCCGTATGCCAAGATACGGAACACATGCAGTAACCATCTCCCCAAACGTCAAAAACTCCCAAAGAAAATACCAAAAAAATCAAACCCAATGACCCCTACTATCCATTTTATCGCTGTCTCCTCTCCCGTCTCTCCCTCCTCTCATGCGCGGCCTCCCTCATTTCGCTAATGCGCTTCTTCTTCTGCATATCCTCCACAGCCTCGATGATGCAAACACGAGTGACTTCCTGTTTCCGCCATCTCGCAGCGCCATTTTGAGCACGAATGGTAAAGCGGATGGCCATGGCGACGGACCGGAGGGTGGGACGGCCGGTGTGTATTGACAGCTGAAGGGCGTGGGAAGGGAGATTGAGGGGGCGTTTGTTGCCGAGGACATCACGACGGATGTGCTCCAGTTCGCGTAGTTGAGCGGTGTTGCTATGATTGTGTTAGTCCATGTAAGAGTCATAGGAAGATTGTCGTCAGGAGAGAATACGTACCAAGCATTGGCAACATTAAGCTGAAGCTGCAGGAATCTCTTCGCAAATGCCGCATCAGACCGAAGAACAACCTCCCGTTCCCATCTGGCCTGCATCCACTCCATCTGCATGACGAGGCCACGAAGCTCCTTCTTGTGCTTCTCCTCAGCACCTTTGAGAGCCGTCGTCAGCTCCTCAACAAGGGCCCGAGAATCATTGGCACTAACACGCTCGAGCTCTTTCTGCAAGTTCACTGCCAACTCTTCGTGTACAGCCGCGGTCTCCTTGAGACTCTCGACAGTCCGGGCCATCTTCTCAGCGCCAGAGCGGAAAGCTGACCGCTCGCCCCGGGTACGCTCAAGCTTCTTACGTAGAGCGGCTTCCGAAGCAGTAAGGGCCTCAATGGTTTCAAATTGCATACGCACATCATGCTCCAGAGCTTCAGACTCTAAGAGAGCCTTGCGAAGTTGACGCTTCAGCTCCTTGGATTCCTGAGAGCTGTCACGCATGCCCTGTTCAGCAGCCTCCTCGGCCTGGGCAAGCGCAGACTGAGCCTCACGCTCTGCCTTCTCAAGACGCTGCTTCAGTTGACGAGCTTCGCGTCCGTGTTGAGCACGGAGGTCCTCCATGTTGCGGCGAGCTTCTTCAAGAGCTTCTTCAAGCGCAGTACGCTCATCCTCAACATCGGCAAGCTGGGCGCGGGCTTCAGCGGTGGTTTCGACAGCCTTGCGCTCCGCTTCACGAAGCTTAACTTTTGTCTCTTGGAGAGACTCATTGGCTGTGGCAACTTGCTTGCGAAGAACTTCAACCTCAGCCTTGCGAGTGGCAGTGCCAGGCGAACCCATGACAGAAGCCTTAGGAGAAGCAAGCAGCTTATTCATCTCGGCCTGGTGAAGTTGGCTTTCCAGCTCAGCGATTTGTTTCTTGAGAACACGAACATTCTCCTTGTTGCTGTTCTCGCGAGAGATGTACTCGAGCTCCTTTTGGCGGGCAGCAGTGAGATCCCGACGCATAATTGAAACCTCAGATATGCCGTCGACGTTGGCGGTAGCCTCAGCAGTAGCAAGTTGTACCTGAAGATCCTGGACACGCTTCTCGAGGTCATGAATAGTCCGGCGTGCAGTGGCAAGCTCTTGGGACTCGATCGTGTTGGAACCGGACGAATTCAGTCGCAACTTGTTGATCTCTTGCACGAGTTTCTCTTCTTCTCTACCAGCACGGTGAATCTCATCCTCCAAGGCACGCTCAGCGTCGATACGACGCTCCTCCAGAATTCGGTTTTCATCGCGGAGACGGCGCACTTCGAGATCAAGCTTGGTCTTGGCAGCGCGCAAGTCAACACATTCTTGGTCGATCCGATAGGTCTCCTCGCCGTGTTTGTTGGTGAATGTGCGGACTTCAGCCTCAAACTCATCGCGCTCGACACGAACATCAGCAATGTTGCTGCGGAGAGTCTGGAGCTCGAGAGTGATGGTGGCAACCTGCTCTTGCAAAGCTAGCTTCTCCTTGTTAACTCTACTAAAGTTGGCAGAAGATTCGGCCAGCTGAGTGCGAAGTCGCTCGAGAGTCCCGGCAGTCTGGCGAGTGACCTTGTCGGTAGAACTGGAAGTAGCAGCACAGTTCGCGGACTTGAGAGAGTCGATTTGAGCTTTCAACTCTTCCTTTTCGCGACTGGCAATCTCGGTTTCCTCATCCAAAGCAGCAGTCAAAACTTCAACCTCATCAGCCAGAGCCAGGCTCTTGTCGGTCTCAGACTTCAAGACTGTTTGAGTACGACGAAGTTCGTCACGAACCGTCGTCATCTCAGACCGGATCTCCGAAAGTGCAGCTTGCTTAGCATCTAGAGACCGTTGAAGCTCGTCAATGTGACGAGTTAGAGAAGCCTCTTCACGTTTGTGGCGGTCAAGTTCCTCCTTCATCAATCCTTGCAGCTGATTCTCCTTGGAGCTCAAACTGTCACCTTCTTGACGAAGGCGGTCAATTGTGCGTTGCAGACCGGCAGCTCTCTCCTCAGCACGATCACGAGCTGACTCAAGAGCCCGTTTTTGAGACTCCCACTTTTCACTATCGGTATCATATAGGTTCTCCCGTTCGCGAACAGTCGCCTGGAGGTTGAATATCTGTTGATTTAGGTGGTCGATGTCGGCCTTGAACATGCTTCGGGCGTCTTGGTCGATGTCAAGCATGCGTTCTTTCTCCCGGGCCAAACTGCTCTCCAGGTCGCTGACCATTTTCCGCAGCTTGACTGATTCCTTCTGAAGCATGGTACCCTCAGACATCATGAGTTCATTCTGGTGTTGCAGATGCGTTTTTTGTTCTCTAAGGGCTTCAACTTCCACCTCGACATCAGTGGCCTTGGAGCGCAAAAGCTGATATTCACGCTCGAAAGCATCGCGCTCACGCTTAGCCTCTCTGCCCTTCATGCGCAGATCTTCACATTCAGCTAAGGCTTGAGAATACTGCTTCTCAAGATTGGCGTAATCATGACTGGCCTGTTCAAGTTCCATATGGAGGCGCTGAGTCTTCTCCTCAATCTGCCGAGAAAGACCCTTGGTCATAGTGGACTTGTTGGCCATCTCCTCCTGAAGCTCCTCCAAATCAGCCTCGGCACGTTCCCGTTCAAGTTCGGCCTCCTGCATCTTCTCCTTGAAGTCTTCAGAAGTAGCTTCGATTTGGCGGATCTTGCGCTCCAGATCGTCGATGGTGTCACGGGCGAACTCGAGTTCGTCGTTAATCTTCTCCGCAGCTTGTGCTTTCTCTTCCAGCTCAACTATCTTCCGTTGCTCAATCTTCATTCGGGCTTCATACTCGGCGATGATATGCTGCTCGTTCTTGGAGCGCGTCTCAGCCTCGATTAGTTTCCGCTCCAAATCAGCAGCTTCGGAGTCACGACCTTCTAAAGAGCGCATCCGGTTCTTGAGCTGCTCAGCCTCAACCTCCCGCTCCTTAGCCCGGCGCAGCTTCTCTTGTAGTGACTCCAGCTCAGCTTCGCGATCAGCATCTCGGTCTTCGAGGCGGCGGAGTTTTTCTTGGGTTTCACTTAAATCGGAATCGGTCTCTCGGGCTTTACGGAGCTTCTCCTTGAGGGCATCAATCTCGACAGCACGTTCAAGATCTCGATCCTCCATTCGTCGAAGTTTATCTGCTAATTCGTCGAGTTTCTGGTCCTTTTCCCGAGATTTCTGCAGCTTTTCCTTGAGTATTTCGATCTCCTCTTCCCGTTCCGCTAAGCGCTGAGCCCTGGACTGAAGCTGGGCAATCTCCTCCTCCTTCTCATCCAAGGCACGCTCATTTTCCCGAGCCTCTTGTTGTAAATCAGAGATCTCGTCGGTCTTCTGTGCCAACGCAAGTTCCGATTCTCGTATTGACCGTTGTAACTCGTCAACCTCCTCCTCTTTGGCTTCCAACTCCCGCGCCTTTTCTTGGATATCCTCGTTTAGTTTCTCTTGTAACTCGTCCAGTTCGTCTTGGTGGGTTTCGATGATGCGTTCCTTCTCTCGTAAGTCAGCTTCGAGGTCAGTCAGTTGGTCGCGTAATTTGTCGACATCAGCTTGTTCAAGACGGGTGTGGAGTCTCTCGATTTCGGAATCTTTTTCCTCCAGGCCAATTCGTAAACGTTCGATTTCGGACTTGAAGTTCTCGTCGGCGTACTTTCTCTTTGCGCGCTCCTGCAACTCGATCATTTGTTGTCGATATGTCTCAAGATCCTTTTCTGCTATAGAAATATATTTTTTGTAGCGCTTCAGATCATGCTGCATTTGGACTTTGTCGACCTTGAGCTCCGTGTTCTCTTTCAAGGCAGCTTCGCTATAGCCAGGCCCAGCTTTCCGAAGAGCTTCCTCGAGGAAGTGGATCTTGAGTTTAAGACCAAAATTCTCCTTTTCGATCTTGTCGATGACATTTTCTTGTTCGCGCAAAGATAGTTGGTTCTCGCCACTGTCGAGAGGACCTCTACCAGAGAAGTTGCGTTTTGACGGGAGCTTTAGAGGTGTCGATTCAATACTACTGACTTCTACTGCTGGTAAAGGAGTTCCCATGGACATGGTAGAGCGTCCCAGCACGGAGTTCTCAAAAGGTTTTAGTGGTGTAAGATCCTCCTCGATACGCTCAAGCAATCCAGTCGGTGTCCCAGGTACATCTTTCCCGTTTTCCTTCCCGCGTCGTCGGAAGCTGTTGTTTTTTGTTGTTGATTTCAAAAGCGGGGTGAATTCTGGTCCCGGATCATTCATGTTGCGATCTGCTAAGGGCCCCCGGCGGGGTGTTCTGATAGTCGCAGCAGAGCGGCCTCCTCGTAATTGGTTGAAAAGATTTTGTTGCGCATCTTCCTTTGTGGGTGAAACAAATGATGCTTCTTGTGAGATATCAAGATCGGGTTGGTGTAGGTATGTCGCGTCGCCGACATTGGTTCTTGGCGTATCAAGGACGTTGCCGTAGCCGGCATATGCCATGGTGGGTATGGGTACGATCAATGGGTCGAGTCAAATCTAGTATTGAAAATAAATGTCAACTCGGTTGCTTTGAACGATTAAGATTTTGTGGATGATCAGATCAATGCCTATCGCCTAATCTATAACGTTAATTCAGTTTACGAAGTAAACAAAGGCGTTGCAAACTCGTGAAAGGCAGGATACAATGGGTGGCTTCAAATGGATGCATACAATGACAAAAATCAGATGTATGGGTGATTATCAATGGTACTGCCAATCTCAACGACATAATTCTAGATGAAAATTACCGACCCGAGAATTCTGCGATGTGTGTTGCGCCGTTAGCTTCCGTGCACTCAATTCATTCACGAAGACGGGTTCCACCATGTTCGCTGTCGCGTTTGTTTACTTAGAACCTCATTTAGGCCTAGCGCGGCATCCAAATGATAATGACCTTTGAGCCAATCATGGTGTCTATAGTGGGGCCTTATCAACATGCTCGTAGGGTATTATAACCCTAAATTCATGTTCATGTTTATTAGTAGGGATTGTAACCTTTGGTTAAAAAGTTCTTGATCGGAAATCAATTTTACCCTCGTCAGGGTTAGGCTGAAAAGTGTAACCGAAAAATGTAAATTTGATGAACCCTAATATATAATCCCAGCATCTCGTTGGTTCAGATTATGGAACGCCACAGAACTCCTTAACAGATGCGGGCCTTGACTACCACCATTGTGACTTTTTTTTCGATGACCACGGAGCCTCAACAACTGCTCGGATCGCGGAAGCCTCATCGTAAGTAGTTATTCCCCCGCTGTCAAATCTGTGCTTTTAATCAATGGTCCGTTGCAATATTGGAAAATACCGGATATAAATCCCTGTACGGCCTCGAAATTTACTCTCATATTTGCCATCGTCACCTTGAGTACTGAGGAATCTATTTCAATAAGACGCGCTCCCAACTTCCGGATCTTATTACTCTTATCTTCGTAGCCGTCTCTCAATGCGGCAAGGCCTACCGTTGCCTTTTTGTTAATCTTCAGATATCCATCGCCGGCGCCAGACTCACGAACCCTTGACTCGCTGCCCCGAATCGGACGGGATTGCGACAGAACGTCAGAATTACATACGCCGATTCGTGTATGTTCATTCAGTGGCTAGATTGAGACTTGTATCACTGTTTTGTCCTGTTTTATATTCAAGTTTTGAACACTAAGACAAGCCGCAAGAGGATTGAATTTTACCAACTCTTAATTGAGTTGTGTTGCAGTGGTCTTTGGGCCCTGAAGTCGGGAAGAGTCCTCACATAATCTTGCTTTTGGGAAAATATTTTGGCAACACAACGGGGCCCAAGAAGTCTGCATTCGCTTGTCATTGGTGATAGCAATTTACCTTATTCCGGCAACCAATCGTCCGGAGACCTGCGGAGTCCATCCAATCCTGCAATTAGACCGTGAGGCATTCTTTTCTTACGTCACAAGATATTTTTTTTCTTGAGGACCCTTCAATATATTTTTATGACTGTTAATTCGGTGCCTGTCCTCGCAACAATCACCAAAAATTATTGTTTGATCTTTTACCACTGAGTCCAGCACTGGATACTCTGGGCTCGTTCACTCCACTAGCATCTTCTGATGCACTACAAAGTGGTGGGTTCAAATAACATCGACCTACGGTATTCGACGGGCTATTAACGACGGTCCTCTGCCATTCATGGCCCAAAATGATCACTCTCTTGGATCTACCCAACGAGCTGCTCTATCATATTCTGGGCTACCTTGGGCCTTATGATAATGCAAGATTCCAACTTACTTGTCACCACTTTCGACAACTCGCCACCGACAAGAGGATATGGCGGCAGCACTGTGCTGCCTTCAAGTATTGGAGTCCATATCACAATTACCATAACAATTTGAAAAAGGGACTCAGTGAGGTGGAATGGAACCTACTCTACAGTTTAAGGCAAAAGCGGAACCGGCACGCAGAGTTTCTACTTCGGACAATCGTCAATAAGCGAGAAGGACGTCTCATGATGCTGGAGAAACTTACCATAATGGGTGAAGATGCCAAGGAGTACTTGTTAGACCAGATCGACCAGGATTACTCAGCTCGAGAAGATGCTTTGGCTCGCAAGTACGTTTGTTATCATTCACAGGTTCTATGCCTCTTGGAACATGTTGCTAGTTTCCTGTTCAGTGTACTAACACCGTCTAGGTTTCATGCAGATATAGCGTTGGGGAGTATGCATCGGGCTATGGCTATCTCAAGATGGACCCGATACAGCCCCAATCGGGATGTCAGTAGGCCACAAATTGCTCGGGAAATGTCATATGCCAACCAGACCTGGAAGCCTTCAGATCTGGAGGACATATTGAGCGGATTTGACCTGTTTGCGCCTACAGCTAAAGATCGTGACATCAACTGGGTAAGCATCCATAACATCACTAGACCTTGTACACAGAGGACTAACACCCCGGAAGTCTTCGCAACAATTAGACAAGTGGGCCAATGAATTCATCCAGGATATTCCCAATTATTTGTCAATGACTACCCGTGAGAGAGCCGTCAGATTGAACCAATGGTTACGTGCTCAGTCATACTGTGGAACTAAGTGCCCTGGTCTGTCGTTCTACCATCTTCGTGGGCTGTTCCTAGGTCAAGTCATCAACTCCACAGATCATATGGCTATCCCTTTGATACAATGTACCATCTACTGTGCTATTGCGTGGCGTATCAAACTCAAAGCAGATTGTTGCCCTTTCCCTGGGAAGCTCCATGTCATCGTTCAGGCGCCGCCAGGCTTCACTGTTGATGGCATACTACGATCAAGCTTACAAGAGAACGGCGAGCGGGCGACCACCCAAATCTTCTTCGATCCATATGAAAATGATAATGAAGTACATGCACAGACGCTTCAGGCCGCTCTACAGGTGCTATCATTCTCGGAAGCAGAGTGGCTGCAACCCGCCAGACCAGCAGCCATCGCCACCCGCCATGCCAGAAACATAGTGAATGCCTCCGAACAAATCTACCGCATGAACTCCACCCAGATGGCCAACGCTAGCCGTCTTGCCGATTCATCTACCTACAACAACGTTTTGATTGCAGCCTATGCTAGCATGTGGGCTACCGTCCTATTGTTGCCTTCCTGGATGCCCGGCCATGATCACACAGTATCTGAGTTAAAAAAGACTGTTCTTTCCGCCTGGCCCGAAGACAAGTGGATATTGCACCGATTCCTTCCGAACAGCGGACGGGATAATCTTCATGACATGTACCATGGTCCTTTGTCCAACGACATGCCCTATACCCCAAGGCAACTGGAAACACAAAGGAATGATATCAAGTACTACGACCGCAACAATTACAACCCGCCCCCTCGCTACCGGGTCGGCCAAGTATTCCGACATAAGAAGTATAATACCATCTGCGTCATCACAGGTTGGATACCCGATGCGCGCGTCACCTCTGCGCCATTCTCATACTATTGCTTGTGAGTCTATCTAGTCATCTGAAGTGACAATGTATACTAACTTGTATACTGCAGCGCGTCCGAGAATGCTCTTCCTCAAATAATTCACGAGCAAAACGTCTCCATCATTCGTGACTCCAGTCTTATTGACCGAGAGCTCATACTAAAATGCGGCAAGTATTTCCGCAATTTCAATCCCCTGACGTGTGAGTTCACGTCCAATATTCGCTACGAATACCCTCGAGACTAAGTCTCGGGAACTCAGCGATCAGTCTATCTTGTCAGATACTCTGCTCAGTTCCACCCACCCTGTTCTTTTTCCGCTGTATTACTAATTTTCTTACTTTGGCGAAGCTGTATCTTCGTCCAGACTGTAATATGCCTTGCTCTACTATATGCTTGATGAAATACAAATTGTAATTCTGCCTCCTCGGGCTACTTGAATCACTATATTTGCTCAGGTCATATAAACCACAGCTGGCAATATTTTGTTTATCTCTATTGATTAATTATGAATGTGTATCTATTACCATCTAGAGAGTCTTGCAACTCAATGCTTCCTCTTCTGTTTCTTAGCAGGACTTGGACCGTCCTGTTTCAAAGTAGGTCCTCCAGTTGTGATGTTTTGTAAGTCTTGTAGTTTATCCATGGCGGCTAATTCCTTGACCCATGCATGTATAGCTGGCAAAAAGTCATGTCCTTTAGGGCTGACAGTCGCGGACTTATCATCACTCAAGACGGTTCGTGCCTTTTCGTTGGTGATAGGCATGATTCTGTCACAAATTATAGCTGAGCGCACCGCCTTAGCATCCTCGATTGATGTCCCCTTGGAAATCAAAGGCACGATACAATCGCTAATAGCGGTTTTCAGGATCTGCTGGGGCGTAATATGATATGAGGCTAGTGCCTTCACGTCATCACATCGAATTGGCGATTGCAAAATTCCGCCTCTATTCCATATCTCTGTCCGGCCATCCAAATACCTTTCAACGGCCGTGAGGTCTGCCAGAGCTTGACACAAATAGCTTGGATTTTGTTGATCAACAAGTGACAAAAGACTGAAGTTTCTGGACTCATCCATACTCATTCGTGTTTCGATGGCGGGCTTCGCAACCTCAAGCCAAGAGACATCCTTCTGGACCTTGCCAATGGACATGGGCTTGAAGCGCAGGCCATCAAGCTCCCATACTTCCCCATCACATACAACGTAGGCGATGAAGTGAAATACAGCATCTCGGGGTTGTTTACATCGTGATTTTGACAGATTGCGATCCAAGTGCATTTTGCCATCAGCATCAAAATCTACCCGGTTGTCAAGACTCAGGTCTTCGTTTAGTATGTCCATGCGACTAGCGAATTGATTGTGCGCTATTCTCAGGAAAGAACTTTCACCGACAACCTTCCCACGAGTAACGCTATCCATATCTTTCGTTGCCTTTTTCAACTGTATCAGTCTATCACTGAGTCTAACATGCTTAGAATTCATTATTATGTTGAGCATGGCAACAGTCGCACATGAATTGTCTTCGGTCTGGTTAAAAGTTAGCGATCGCTTAGTGTGTAACGAACAGTATATATCCTTACTTGGTTGGCGAACCAAACCTGTGGTGAATCTGGGACCTCTTCTTGCAGGCCGTTGTCATTTTCGAACTCTGAAAGAAAGATTAAGCCTATCACTTTGTCGCTATTCAAGTGTCAGCATCTGGTTGGATCAAGTTGCTGCACAGCTCTGCTTACCCCATGGTAGAGAGATTATCCATCGTGAATACCTCTTGAATTTGAGCGTTTAACGCCCCAATGTCTTGTATAATGGCATCGAAAACAATCTGACCTAGATTAGCAACGATGTCTTGGGAAACGATTGACTGACTACTTACAGGTTCCGACTCTACTTCAATCCAACCCTTCCATCGGGAAATCTCATCCGGAGAGAGAAGAGCCAAGACTTCTGCTATATGATCGTACTCATTGACAATACTGGTTTCGGTATCCTCCTCATCTGAGCTCTCTTGATACCTTATTTTCTGTCTCGGTCGCCGGCTGCGCGTATCCATATTTCAAAATCTCACACTGATTTCATAACTGGGTAATACTGTTGTTACGATGATAGTGAAACGATTGATAGTCGAGGCAATACTGCAGGCGGATGAGATTAATAGAAGCACTGAATTGATGAAGGTAGAGATGAAGTCGCAAGGTTAACCGTCAATCGCAAAAAAAATGACGTTGGTTTTTGACCAGGGTGCGAGTTCAAGTAATGGAAAAAGACAAGCATCAACAGGGTTTCACGATCCGGTGTTGGATAGAATTGGGTTGTCGGGCATGGTAAACACCATCACGATCATCTTCAGCCATCACCGATTTTTTTCCTTATTCGGATCAACTTGAGAAATAAACTAGCAGGTAGAGCATCTGCCAAATAAAACAGCAACTACTAGAACACATCAATATTTTCTTGCATTTTATTTGAGCGGCGACGGGTGGCAGCCCACATCCTAATATTACAAATGGTGCTGGTGTCTCAAGAAATAAACTCACGCCAGCTAGAATGCCTCAAATTTATAGATTTTGTTATACGTTATAGGGTAGATTCACACTTCGCTATCACGGGTTACATAATTTATCAGTATTTTAATAACCATTGTAGTTAGTAGAGTGCACACATACAAAAACGGTGGATCTCGAATAACCATATATACCAGGGTGTCAGATCACGAAGTTCAGATATACAACATTCGCAAATCATTTTTTGGACTTCCGAAGTTGCTGTTCGTGAAGATTCTGTATGTTATTTTATCGGTGATTTCTTTAACGCAAGGTAATCTCGATACTTAATCACAGGATTGATCACGAATCGACAATAGCCTTCCTGTTGAAAAGCACATTAGGGTTATATATACGATATTATTAGGGTTTTATAGCCAGTAACAGTTGTGAGTTAGATTGATAAATTATATAATAGATAGGCTGCAATGTTTTTATAAGGAGATAGATTCCATTGTTCAAATTTAGAGTGTGTTCGTAATAATCATATATCTAACTGAATGAAGCGGTTAGCTGGAAATTGGTTACGTTCACAAGTGGCAAGCTTTTTTTCAGTACAAAAAATTACTTTGTGTCGCAGCAACAAGCAACACTAAGGAGCATTTCAAGCTGGGAGCTCGAGCCAATCACAAACTTGGAAACCGGTGGCCCTATAAATCTGTCTTAGGCGCGTCAACTTTTTTTTGGACGTGACAAGCTTAAGCTTTAGTTTTTTTTTTTGGGGGAGGGGGGAGGGGGCAACTGTAAATTGCACTGGCCTGGTTTGTAAAGTCATATATGCTTGCCTGAGGTGATCTTGCAAAATCGATATTCACATCAATTAAGGTCACGACACTTGCCATCACAAGGCTGAAGTTCCGTCCACGTCTGAATTTGCTTTCATTTCAAACATTTGAAACCCTGTTTGTTTATCGCATTTCCCACTACGGATACATCAAAGTGGAACAGCTGCCAAGCCTTGTTGTCCCTACGTGAGAACGATAGCCTAGTCGTTATCATCGTTCAAGCTTCGCTTGTTTATTTTCACCCTTCGACCTCAATCAAGGCCCCGACCGACTCACAACGCACATTCCGACTAATGTATGTTTAATTGATACATGCTATGAACTCGACCCCGAGAATATCAACGGGGGCCTTCCCCAAAACGCCGGAAGGTTCTGTTCGTCCTAGACGGCACTTCCAGTCTCGTCCCTCTGGCCTTGTACCTTCTCCGACTGACGAAAAGAAATTCAAGTTCGACCGTCCAGGCTCGAGCAAGTTCCCATCACGACTTAGCAATGCTTTGCCAGTTGCGCCATCAGCAAACCCAAGACCAGGAGACAGTTCCCCCGTGATCCCACTAGATCTTCTCGACGGACCTCAGCAGCGCATGATTGCTTTTGCGATATGGAGTTTATTAATGTTATGGAGGCTTTACCATTGGTTGCAAGTTGTAGAGGAGGATGAATCATCGCCATTGCTATTTATGTGGTGGGTAGTTGTGGACTGGCTTTTCATCTTTGGTGTCTCAGCTCTTCGGATACCTTGGCTGGAACTTGCGGGTTCGAGCCGCCTGTTTGTCTTCCTGGCGCATACGGTTCTGAACTATATGCTGATGTTTAATGTTGCTGTAAGTCTGAAAACTTTGGATCATGTTTGCATCAGACAGACATACTAACTTCAAGTCTACTAGTTCCCTTTCCAGTTGGGTATTGCCGCTCTGTGGAAAACTATGTTCGACAGTGAAATTGCCATTTCAGAACACAATGTTCGCGTATCGCATATCTTGCATAACTCTTCACTTATCATGGGCAAGCAAATCATTAATATCTTACCTGAAGGGTATTTAGCCTCGAAGTCTGTCAGTCCTATTCCAAACACATGCTAACAATTTACAGGTCTGCTATGTTGAACCGCGAGCAAATTCCTTTCTGCATTGGCCCCAACAGCAAGGTTGTCCAGCTTCCGATCCAGTTCAATGGCACAATTCCCGTCGAAATCGAGTTTCTCCGCGTCGACCTCGCTACCAATATCCCGGAGACTATCAAGCTCAGCAAGAAGGAAGTTGCCAATATCGTGCGTCAGATTCGACAAAATGAAGGCGAGGCAGACGACAACATGGTGGAGGTTTACTACAATGCCAAAAAGCCTGGTGTCTACAGACTTTCCAGGGTTCTGGACGAGTACAAGCTTGAGGTCCAACGGTTTACCCGGGATACTTTCGTTGTCCAGTGCCCTCGTGTTAACATTCGGTCGCCTGCCAACAATGAGCGCTGTATCCGTGACCTGTCGGATCTTTTCTTTGATGTTGAGGGCACACCACCTCTGAAGATCAAATATGAACGGGCTATCAATGGCAGGGAACCTAGCCGCCACTTCCAGAATTTGCAACCAGATGACTTCATGTCTCCCTTATTTGGCGCTTCGTCTGTCTCAGCTGATGGTGATGCTGACTACTCTTGGGCGCATTCTGCCAAGGTCCCTCTAGGCATCAATGAGTCAATGACCTACCCCGGAGAATGGGAGTACTTTATCCTTGAAGTTCACGACGCTTTTGGAAACACTGTCAATTACACTACTCCTGAGGACGAGCTTGATCATGAGCCCATTAGAAGTACTCTGACCGAGAAGTTCAATGTAAAGGAGCGTCCCCGTGCTCATCTGCATGAATGTGATCTCCGTAAGCCCATTCTGGCTGCCAAGGGCAAGCCTATGGCCCTTCCCATCTCAGTCAACATGCCTGGTAATGTGGGAACTTCTTCTAGTCATCAGCTTGAGTGGGAATTCTCGCCTATCGATTCCTTGACCAACAGTGGTGATCATGGTAACAAGGTTTCCACTTTCAAGTACTCATCCAAGAACTTCAAGGATGTTCCTATGATTAAGGAGTCCGGTTTGTACACACTCAAGAAGGTTATTAGTGGTGGTTGCGAGGGTGAAATTGAAGAACCATCTTCCTGTATGCTTATTAACCCTCTGGAGCCTTCCCTCAAAGTCAAATCTGAGCCTATCTTCGATAAGTGCGCAGGTAACTCAGTGGGTCTTCGCGTGGACCTAGACCTTATGGGAACTCCTCCATTCCTTGTCAAGTACGATGTCCGCAACAACGTTGGTGTTCGCCAGGAAAGCATCAAGATCAACGGATTGCGTCACCAGATCGAGCTGCGTCCTACCAACGCAGGCTTACATACGTATAACTTCAAGAGTGTTAGTGACTCTGTCTACGGTGATATGTCTCTTAAGGGTGCTGAGTTCAGCTTGGAACAGGATGTCAAGCCTGCTGCCTCTGCCAGCATTACTTCCAGTACTGGCAACTCTTGCCTGGAAGACAAGGCCGAGGTTGAGGTTCTGTTCTCCGGCGAGGCTCCTTACATGTTGGAATACGAAATCGTTCATGAGGGTCGCCGCAAGTCCCACAAGATTGGCCCTATTGAGACCTCTACCTACACTATCACTACTGACCCTCTTATCAAGGGTGGTGAATACATTGTTGCTCTCAATAGTGTCAGCGATAATCGGGGCTGCCCTACTTTCCTTAAGGATCAAGTCAAGATTTCTGTTCGTCGCCAGAAGCCTCGCATCAGCTTTGGCCTGATTGAAAGCCGTCGTCGCGTTCTTACCGTTGAGAACAGCAAGATTGGCCTTCCTGTTCGTCTTCAGGGCGACGGTCCTTGGGATGTCTCCTATCGTAATGCTCTTACTGGCGTCACTGATCAGATGACCCTTTTCGAGGCTAACGATCGTATCACCGTCAAAGATAAGGGAATTTACGAACTCATCAGCATTAATGATAAGATGTGCCGTGGTGACGTGGATCCTGATGCCCGTCAATTCGAAGTCGATTGGTTCGACAAGCCTGGCCTCAACTTACAGCTTTCTGAGACTATTTATGAGGAGGACGGTGTATGGCGCAAGAAGGATATTTGCGAGGGGGATGTTGATGGTATCGAGCTCATCTTCAACGGTCATGGTCCTTACCACGTTAATTACGAACTCAAGCACCGTGGCTTGCGTGGTGGTAATGTACTGAGTCGTCATGATCTGGATGTCGCTATGGAACGCTCTTCAATCTCTCTCGACACTTCCAGACCCGGTGATAACTCTTATGTTTTCACTTCCCTTGAAGATACGTACTATGCTACCAACGCGGGTCTGGAGGTCCGCCAACATGTCAATGCCAAGCCTTCAGCAACTTTCAGCAAACCCGGCTCTTCATTCAAGTACTGCAAGGCAGAGCAAGCGAATGAGCAGACGATTCCGATCACTCTTCAGGGCGTTGCTCCTTTCTACGTTGAGCTTGAGATTAAGCATCACAGCGGTGGTCCCTCTGAGCCATACACTATTCGCGCTATCGACAGCAGTCAACATGGCATCAAAATTCCTCGTGAGATCTTGCAGCTTGGAAGTCAGCAGGTCAAGATCCGCACAGTTCGTGATGCCCGTGGCTGCCAGCGCAGGTATGACCTAGACAGTTCTTCCGTCCAGATTCACATGTACGAAGCCCCGGCCATCTGGCCATTGGAGACTCGTGAGGACTACTGTGTAGGTGAGCGTATTTCATATACTCTTTCCGGTACTCCTCCTTTCGAGATCACCTACGATTTCAATGGCAAGCGTGTGGCCAAGTCACCTACTACCAACTTCCGCCGTGTCGCCGAGAGTCCGGGTCGGTTCACTATCACTGGTATTTCTGACAAGGCTAGTGAATGTGAGGCTGCAGTTAACATCACCAAGAACATCCATCCTCTTCCCAGTGTCCGTATTAGCAAGGGGAAGCAGACCCAGGTTGATATTCATGAGGGTACCGAGGTTGAGATCCAGTTTGAGTTCGGTGGCACTCCTCCTTTTGAGTTTACTTACACTCGCAGTACTAATTCCCGCAAGGGACAAAAGTCGGTTGTTCTCGAGACTCGCCATGAGGTATCTTATGAGAACACCAAGATTGTTCGCGCTTCACAGGAGGGTACATACGAAGTTGTGTCCATCAAGGACCGCTATTGTTCATACTCTACTCACCAACTTACCATGAAGGATAACGAGAAGATTAAGAGGCTGTAAAGATTTACGGAGACTGCTGACAATTGAGTTGTATTTGCATCGTGAAAGAGGAGGATAGAGATATAGACGTTGGGATTGCAGGCTGAAAGAAACATTATGAGAACATAAAGTGGAGGATCTGTTTTGTTACAGTGGATGTCTGTTTTTATCTGTTATTTGTTTACAACACCATTTGTTTTGGATACGGCGTTTTTGGATGGTGGTTAAATAATACTACCAAATCATTATGTTACCTATTTGGCAATTTACTTAAATCAAATAAATTTATCATGCAATTAGTTCTACGATCGTGAGGTTTAAGAGTAGGTCATAAGTACTTCAACATGTTTACGGGGCTGTCAATTGTAACTTATCGATAAGGCCTAAAAAGTATGTATCGATAAGCCAATTCATCAAAAAGTTTTAGTTAGATATTGGTATGCAAGCCAGGCCCGCGACCCATGCAGCCCTCACTATAGATGTCTACCTTGCTGCATCTGGGCCTACCTTTGAGGGAGATATACCTATGCCACTTGACAATATCATTCTTTCTTTGAGTCCCTTCATAATATCTACTCTCAGATCATGGAGTTTAATCCCAAGAGAGTGAAAACCAACCATGCCGGCGGTTTCAATGCCGACTTGAAGATTATTTCCCGGCTCACCACCGCCAGTACCTTCGTTCTTGAAACTGATGAGCTACTGAAGAACTTCAAGGTTGACTATGGCAAGACCTTTGCCGGCGC
Organism: Ambrosiella cleistominuta; assembly: GCA_017139545.1. Classification (NCBI taxonomy): domain Eukaryota; kingdom Fungi; phylum Ascomycota; class Sordariomycetes; order Microascales; family Ceratocystidaceae; genus Ambrosiella; species Ambrosiella cleistominuta. The sequence goes on along the minus strand of JABFIG010000020.1, from coordinate 43,973 downwards.
CGACTCTCTGCTGTTCAAATTGAAGGGCGCTGTGGAAGAGCTTGAGACCATCGAGCCTGAAAAGGTACGTTGTTCAGCCCCGCGCCGAAGCGTTACCCCTCCATATGCACAATTTTCCAGAAAACCAACCGTTAGGCACTCTTAGATTGGCGCCGCGACCAAGCGTTTCGAGAAAAAACACAAAATCATCATTCCCTACCCCGACCCGAGGCCCGCCGATGATTCCCCGTATCTCCTCTCTTTCTCAAAATCCTCCAAGATCAATGTTATCGGTTCCTACGTTATGCGCTCTATGGCGCGCGGGCAATCGGCGCCCGGAATTGATATGGTCGTTGAGATGCCCAAGGATATGTTCCAGGACAAGGACTACATGAACATGCGCTACTTTTACCGCCGCGCTTTCTTCGTCGCGCACTTGGCGCAAGCAGCGCAATCGGCGCTTGGTGATGAAGCTGTCATTGAGTTTGAGTACATGCACCAGAACGAGCTGCTTCCTGTCGTTATTTTGAAAGTTATCAAGAAGGAGTCTGAAGAAGACTCTCATAAGGGGTTAGAAGGAGAGACCGAGAAAGCTGCCCCCAAGAAGATCTTCGAAGATTACATCATTCGGATAATGCCTTGTGCCCCGCCTGGCCTCTTCTCGAAACCCAGGCTTGCTCCATGGCATTGCTGCAATAAGCAAGGAGTCCCCGAAAACAAGCGCGATACAACCCTGGCCGCTACCCCGTTCTATAACAACACTATCAAGGCTGAAGAGACGTTCATCACCTACCTGCGGATATTGACGGCAGCCAAGAAGGACTGCGCTGCCTTTTCCGATGCTTGCTTATTGGGTCGCGTCTGGTTGAAACAACGTGGCTTCTCGAGCAGCGTTGCTAACGGTGGGTTTGGTTCTTTTGAGTGGTCGCTTATGCTTGCGCTTCTGTTGAAGCCTGGTGATTCTGGCAAGAAAGCCCGGAAAGGTGGTCTTTCTTCGGCGCTGAGTGCCACTGAGCTTTTCAAGGCTGCCATGCAGTTCCTCTCCGCTGCCGACTTTGTCGAATCCGCCTTCGTGTTTGGTAGTGCCTCAAATTTTACTGCCATTGAAGAGACTAAAGAAATTGGCCGTCCTGTCCTCTATGATCCCGAGCGCAACCTCAACATAGCTTACAAGATGACTTCTTGGTCCGCCGGTCTCCTCCGTCTCTATGCCAAGGCTACCTATGAGATTCTCAGCAACCCTGCCCTGGCGCAATTCGATAATACTTTCATTGTCAAAGCCAATGTGCCTTCCCAGATTTACGACGCAGTCTTCCATGTGACTCTGGCGTCATCATCCCCACTTGTCAACAAACTCAAGACCATTGCTGACCGTAATGGTCTTCCTCTTGCCATCAGCTCTGAACTCTACCGTGTTCTCTCGAAAGCCTATGGTGATCGTGTGCAACTGGTTCACATAAACTGGTCTCCCCGGAGATCATGGGCTGCCAATGGCCGGGTTGTCAAGATTAGTGAACAGAATTTCAGTATTGGTGTTGTCTTTAATGCAGCGAATGCAGCCCGCATCATGGATCTGGGTCCCCTTGCTGAAAAGGAAGAAGAGGCTCTAGAATTCCGGACATTCTGGGGCCCCAAGTCCGAACTGCGTCGGTTCAAAGACGGTAGTATCAGGGAGTGTCTGCCGTGGAAAAACCGGATACCCACCCGCATCATTGAGGAGATTGCTGCTCATATCCTGGGTAGACACTTCAAGATTGAGCCTGAGTCTATCAAGCTTCAGGAATCCGGTATCCCTGATATCCTCAACATCCAGCCCATTGACAAGGAGTCTTTTGACATGGCTAAGCGTGCCTTTAATGTCTTTGAAAGGAATGTCCGCGCTCTGGACGGCATGCCTCTCCACGTTCGCCGCATGAGTCCCATTGGTCCTTCAGCTCGCTATGCTTCCACCTCCGTCCCCGAATTCTGTGGCCAATTCACTTGTCCTATCAAGCCCATGGAGGTCCTCCTCTATTTTGAGGCATCTGGTAAGTGGCCTGAGAATTTGGTCGCAATTCAAGAAGCCAAGATTGAGTTCCTTCTGGACATTCACAAGCGCCTCACTTCTGCCCATGATAATATTACTGCCTACGTCGGCCGCGATAATGTAGAGCAAGGAACTTTCAACCTTGCTTACCTCGACGTTGTCTATAACACTGGCGCCACCTTCCGCCTTCGCATCTACTCCGAAATGGAAGAGTCTCTTCTCGAACGCCAAGTCGTCAACAAGATCCTTGATGCGTCCGTCCGTGCCGCTGCCGAAGTCGCTCTCGCTAAGGTCAAGTACACCTATGAGACCCTTCCTCTTCACACCCAAACCATCGACGCCGCCTGCACTCGCCTCCCCGCTCTGTCCGGTGCTATTCGGCTAGTAAAATACTGGTTCACCTGTCAGAAACTTAACGACTTCTTTTCCGAGGAACTCATTGAGCTCTTCACTCTCCGTGCTTTCCTCGAGCCAGCTCCGTGGTCTCTCCCTTCATCACCCGTCACTGGTTTCCTGAGAACACTCTCTATGCTCTCCCGCTGGGATTGGCGGGATGAGCCCCTCATTGTCGACAACGAGATTGGCTCCAGTGGTGCCATGAGCCTTGCCGAGCGTACTGCTCTCCGTGAGAAGCTCACTGCCTGGAGATCCAGGGACCCCGGAATGAAGAATCTCGTCCTCTTCGTCGCGACGCCCTCAGAAACCTCTGGTCACGCCTACACTAGGAATGGGCCTTCTATAATTGCTGCGGCACGTATGACTCGCTTAGCCAAGAGTGCCTGCAAAGCTGCCCGTGGCTCTAAACAGGGCTCTGCTACTCTAGATTATCTGGCTCCGGAGGATGTTGCGGCTATTTTTGAGGCACCGCTGCGCGACTATGACGTTCTGTTGCATATTTCCGGCCGGGCTGTCAGTACCATCTTGCAGGCGATTGGTGGTGCCGCGACAGCGACTCCTATGATACCTTCAGTCGCTGCTATCGAGTTCAAGAACTTCGGCATCTCTGCACCCAGGTCTTCGATTCCCCTGCCGCTTCCTCGGTTCCCCGTTGCCGTGTTGGTTGAGGAACTCCGCAGAGCCTACGGTGACTACATGGAGTTCTTTTACGGCGGTGAACAAGATCCTGTTATCGGTGCCATCTGGACTACGACGGCCAAAGATGTCACTCAAGCATACCGAGTCGGTCTCACATATAATTTCATAGTCCCTGGTGGTGAGGAGGCGCAGACAGTAGAGTTGAACAAGAAGGCGGTGTTGCTAGAAATTGCTCGTATCGGCGGTGAGCTGATCCGGAAGATCGATGTGATTGATGGTTAAGGCATTAAAAAGATGTACAAAAGAAGTATATGGTCATTTTTTGGTTTAGGTTGGCATATAGGTAACCATGTTTACATATAGAAGAGCGGTTCATTTGTATATAGTCTTTATTTCGATTATCTCTTCATTCATCCATGACGTCACATGATCATTTCCGTAATATACCCTTTATTTACAAACCCTAATTTCACGCTCCCTTGACAACCACAATCAGCTCCAACTGATTGACAGCTGATTGATAGTTGATATGTCAATATCATAAGAACTTCAATTATCCCATACTTTGATTCAGGCCAGTCGACTTTTGTCCTGTCCGAACTCCAGCCTGACATCATGAGCAATATCCATCCAGAATCCAGCTATGCCCCATCTATCAACCAATTCGTTCCGTTCCCCCCATCCACACTAACGTGGACTCGTAAATGGCTACACTCACAACAGCTACTCCCCAAGCGCCCTGATATCAAACCACGATCGCTGGCAGCGCTATGTATGGAACAAATCTGTAGCCAAAATGCAAGCCTTCCACCAAATCTGGCTAGTCTCCCCCCTTCGATCTGGAAGCAACTCAAGACCATCCTCCTCGAACTCCACCGAATGTAAGTTGACCCAGAATTTTTTCTAGAGTGGGGTTCGTAACTGATAGACGTAACTAGACATGGCATCAACTTTGATAAATGGCTATCCTTTATTCCGCTACTGCAGAGGCTTGATCCCACCGATATCCCCATAAGTGCGTGGGTTCTCAGCTTGCATTCGTGTAGTACAGAAGGTCCTTTCCCGCACGTGATCAATCATCTGTCTTCCCCGAATATAACTTTTATTTCACACTTAGTGATCACGGGCAACACGGAGTTTACAGAACAGGATTTCATCGCTCTTGGTGGTATGCCAAATCTCGGAGTCCTGGAAATACACCGGCCATGGATTGATAATCCCGACAACCCGTTCATCCAAATCACGGACCGGTTGATTCGTGCCGCCTGTGAACAGCATGAGAATCCATTTCCGCTTCTCCGAATACTAAGGCTGGTGGGAGATCTAGATATCACACCCTTGTCTTTAGAATATCTCGCCTCATTGCCATCCCTGGTCCTCATAAAGGCCTGTCTTAAGTCAAAGGTACTATTAGACGAAGACAAAGACGGTTGGGCTGGTGTCCCGAGTCCATACTGGATTGCACCGCCCCGAGCGGATTCTTTAGTCAAAGACCTCGGAGAGTTCAGCGGCCATCCACAAAAAAACTGGGCCATACTCGGCAATCCTGGCCATCCATACGGGTACAATAGCTATGGTCCTCGGGTCGTCTACTCCCGCGGCTCCAAAGTCAACCTACTCACTGAGGGCGAAGAACCCCCGAAGGTCCTACCACTCGCATTAGCAGATGTTACCAATCTCGATCACGAAAACGGACATGCTGCCAGCCGCATCACCGTGGATACCACCTGCAGCAACACCCGATACGCCCACTGGGGCATCACAACCTTCACATCAACCGGGGACGGCAACATCTTCGACCGCGACATCGAGAAACTTGACCCGAAATTCCGTCGTGGTAAAGAGGGATCATACACCATAATAGGCTCGATAAAGGTTCCGTTACCCCCAAGGCCGTTCGTAACGGTGTGCGTCGGCCATATGGAGAACGACACTGGATCGGACCCCGTGTTTAGTGGACGCTCGCGCCTATATCCAACGGCAATTTTCAGAAGGTCCTACGATGATATTGAAGGGCAACGGATGGAGTTGAAGCAGAAAGAAGAGGCGCGAATAGATCGGGTTTATCGGGCGCGTAAGGCGGGGTCGGAGCGTTTGACTGTCCGTAAGAAGGCTAGGGTTGATGATGTCTTCCGAGATCTGCAGGGGGGCAGCACATCTTAAATATCTCGCACTACCGAGACATAGCCATGATACCCAATATCACTAAGACATCAGATAGACTAGGCGATCGAGTACCATTCTACAGAGTGCGAAAACAAGTTTACAAGTTACATTATGTTTCACGAAAAGGAATGTACCGCAGCTAATATTTCTCTAGACATCAGAGCCAGAGCGTCCTCCGTTAAAGAAACGTCCAACTAGCCTAGAGGGTAAGACTATGGCAATCTTCTTCTTTCCCCTCATTTCCCCTCCAGAACTTCATTGAAAGAAAGTGCTGGAGTGAATAGAAGGGAGTTGTTTTATGATTAGGTGAAGAAGAAAAGGGAAAAGAGAAGTTTGAAAAACATTTGGCAGACTACTGCGAGTTTTGTTACTAGTAATTTTTTTTCATGTGGGTCTGTTAAATTTTACCGTCAATATACCGACGCTTATCAAAAATAGCAGGGTTAGTAGTACATATTAACTAACCCTATCTTTAACGGGTTTTTTTTTTTAATACAAAGAAATAGTTATAACTGGCGCTATAGCTTGGGGTTCCGATAGTATTTAGCAGACATATATTTCCTTTAATTGCATACTGTCAAGTTACCATGCGACTTCTGTAAATCTTGGTTTTTACAAGACCGGTCTTACATATTGTAAACCATGGTTGAACTCGCCAATTTGACAACGGTCTTCTATAGCCTTGCGAAACGTAATACCCTGATTGGCCTATTTTATAACTACCCTAGTCTCGTACAACCGCCCCATAACCCAACCTCGTCTTTACGGAATTAACTAGCAACAACCACAAACCATTTCTGCCACCTTCCAATCAGCCATCGTACACCGCCCTCCATCCACCCTCTATAAATTCCGCGACGAGCCGCCGACTTTTTGGGATTTTTTCCTCCCTCTTTTCTTCTTCATACTTACCTTGCTTGGGTTCTGGGAGATCAAGAAGTCTTGGAACCATGTTCGGGAACCTGCATTGCACAACGTGGAGTTTCCGGGCGTCGATTGTCCTTCGTGGGCCATCGCGAGTGTAATTTTTGATTTCCACGCTTTTTTTTTTCGTTATGTTCAGGGCTTTATGTCTTGTCATGAGGAAGAAGGCAATATGACTATGGATTGTCGGGTTATCAGCTTGATAGGATTGTTGTAATGGGCAAGATTATAGCCTTGTGCGTGGGTGTGAGATGCGTTATCTCAGGCTCGTACTTTACATGCTAGGGAGTCGGATTTGGCAGATCACGTTTGATACCCTATAAGATAGGAGAACAATGTTTTTCAAGAACTTTTGCAAATTGATTGCTAATATATATATAGGTGGTTATCTTCTATTGCATCATGCCAAAATCAAAACAATCTAAACAAAATCAAGAACCTAAGCCCCTAAGCCTTAAGCAGATTACCGTAGATGATCTTCTCCACCTCAACGTACAATTTCTTCAAAACCGGGTCCTGATACGGCGACACATTGCACATCAGGACAGCAGCGATGCCAGTAGTAGGGTCAATCCACTAATCAAGAATTGTTAGCTTTCCAGTTCATCAACTCATAAAACTTAAGATTATCAAAAACTTACCCAACGAGGGTTAACGATGCCCGACCACATAAGAGATCCCTTCTTCTTTCCGTACGGCACATCCTTCTCGGTCAACATGCCACCATAGCTGTGTGTAATAGGCCATGGCGCCGGCGGCATCTCAGGTTCTCTCTCAAAGATGCTGTGGTTAAATGAGTACTTGAGCTCAGGGTCAATCAGCGAGTCTGAGAACATCAGCTTGTAGGTGTCCTCGCTGATGATCTTCTTGGTCAAGATGCCCTGTAGGAACTTGGCGTAGTTGGCCGTCGTCATGTGCAGACCGGCACCACCAGAGCAAATATAGGGGTTAGGACCAATGGGGCCGACCTTTTCACCCTCCTTCAGAGTACCGTCCTCAGCACGCTCGACGAACTGGGTAATCAGGGTGTCGGCCGAGGGGTAAAAGCACTGGGTGGGCGGGATGCCCAAGGGGTGGAAAATGTTCTCCTGGATGTAGTCGTTCAATGTGACCTTCTTCTCAGGCGTCGACAGGGTGCGCTCGAGGTATATGCCGGCCCAATCAATGCCGTATCCGTAGCGCCAGCCCTTGCCGGGCTGCACGAGCATCGGGATCTGGAAGCCCTCCATGGTCATGTGGAAGCTGTTGATGGATCTCTTGGTAACCTCCATCCACTTCAGGAGGTCCGGATAGAAGACATCATAGGCAGTCCCGTTAGTGTGGTTCAGCAGAGAACCGAGAGTAATGGGGGCCTCGAAGGGCTCGAGGATGGGCTGGCCAGTGGCTTCGTCAAAGCCGGCGAGCATGGGGAGAGCGGCGAGCTCGGGGAGAACACCGCGAACATCGTCGTCAAGGCTGATAATTTTCTTGTCAACAAGTTGGAGGACGGCAGTCGTAGCAATGACCTTGGTCATGCTAGCAATCCAAGAAACGGTGTCGGCAGTAAAGGGAGCCGCCTTGGTATCCAGACCGGTACGGCCAGCACCACCAGAGTAGAGAACACATAGGAGGGATAGAGTCAATAATGATGTAAGTGGAGACTGGGAAGTTTCGTTATCAGAAGCTTACTATTGGAGTCAACGACGACGAGAGAAGCACCGAGAAGCTTATCTTTGGTGTCAGTATCGGAAGCAGTATGCTGTTTCAGAAGCGAATCAAGCTTTGTAGCAGCAGGAGCGGCAGCAGCCATCATGTGAGTTTAGGGATATCAAAATATTGAAAAATAAGAATAATGGGTTACTCTGATAAGTCCAGTGTCAGAGATTTGTGGATGTATATAATTATGGTTACCTGGATAGCGGGCAAATAAGAAATATAGTGGTAAGATACGTCTCTATGTAGATGTAGAGGGGAGAGAGAGAAGATTGAGATGTTGGTGATGATGGGTTGGAGTGGCAGAAAGAAGATGGAAAGGAAATTGCGCCGTTATTTATATATCTGATGACTAAAGCAACAGACAAGAGAGAGAACTAGCTCTGAATGATGGTGATGTAAGGAAAAGGGTAAAGGGATGGATTGGTTTGGAAGTTGGAGAAGAGTCCTCTCTCCAACACCTGCACACTCCGTTACATCGCCCCTCCATTCCCTTTCTCTCTTACCACAATCAATAAACCCACCACACCACCTCATTTAATTCCCCGACCACGCATCTGCGTATCAATCACTACCTCCCTCACAATTAGGATATCAATACTCAACCCATCCATACCTACTCTAGGGTTCCTACCATCTGCTCGGGCTGTTCCATCCATCTATCCACCCATACAGGGATTATCCACCCATACAGGGATACTCGTCTTAATCAAACAATACACGCTTGTACATGATTCGCCTCCCATTGGAAACTTTAAGCGCTTTTATTATCGCTCAACTTATTGAATACTGTCGTCTACTGAAATGTGTAAGACTGTATCGGATTTAACGATCCCAATGCCGCTCTGGGATTGAAGAAGGATTGTCTTCTAGCCATCCGCCCGGTGGGATCATGCCTAGTTATTTGGCCGTTGCAAAAAATGCATCACTGTCAGAAATTGAATAACTTTCATCATACATAATATTTTATTTCGAATAGCACCAGAAACGCTCAAAAAAGCACCGAGATTGGTTCTACATGAGACATAACCACATCTCCAGACTATTACTATAAGCATTCAATCCAAAGTGCTACCTAGAATTCCAATATCACTCTGACCCCACAGAATGATATGCAAATAGAAAACAGAACGCTAGCAACACAGGAACCAAACCACTGTGATGCTATGGATATAAATGAAAAGCAAAAATACAAAAAAAAATACAAAACAGACAGTCCTCTTCTAGGTCCTCTACACAGGGCTTAAGTCTCAAGAACCTTAACACAATGACATCAAAATTGTGAAGCTGAGGTACTAGTCTTATCTTCAGCATGAGGATCCGCGGATTTCCACGACTTGAAGCTGACCATGCTTAAAGTACGTCCTAAAACTCCAGCAGAGAAGTTACTTTCGCCCTGCGAGTAAGTCCTCCGTTTGACCGGGTGGTCTTGAAGCCAACCCGTCAGGCGTTTCACCAACTTCCATAGTTCAATTCCTGCGATGAAAAAGATAGTGAAGCCAACAACCACACCCCATTCCCATGAGATACCTATGTGTTTGAAGACTTTGGTGTTGAGGCCCGGGATATAGACTACAGGGAATACCGACAAAATACCGATAACGACCGAGTAAAACAGCAACTTGTTGGCATAAACATCTTTAAAGACGGAGTTCCAGCTTTTGTCATTCCCATCGAGTGAAAAGAGTGACTGACGAAGGTCCTTGAACTCCCAAGCAGACAGTAGGATTAACCAAGTGAGCTCGGCAAACACTGATGCTCTTGCCCTGAAAACGGGTCGGCAAGACTCAGACCATTTCTTATTGCAGTCATAACCCAATTCACCCCCATACTTACCATAGACGACAATAACGAACGTCAAGATAGAGGCCATGCCCATGAGAATGCCGTAGACCAACATATCAATCATAATCTGCTTAGAGAAAACACCTTTCTCCTTGTTGTGAGGCGGCTTCCGCATAATGTTGGCTGCTGCCGGCTCACGACCGAGACCAAGAGCAGGGAATGAAGATGTCAACATGTTGATCCACAAGATCTGAATCGGCGACACGGGGAACACCGAGTAGCCGGTATTGTCTTGGAACCCAAGACCTGCAACCAAGAGGATAACTTCTCCAACATTGGACGTTAAAAGATGGAGTACAAACTTCTGGATATTGTCAAACATACGGCGACCCTCACGGATGGCGGAGACAATTGAGTTGAACTTGTCATCAGACAGTACAATCTTGGATGCAGACTTGGCAACATCAGATCCTGAACCCATGGAAATCCCCACATCGGCAGCTGACAAAGATGGAGCATCGTTGACACCGTCACCGGTCATGGCCATGAACGCGCCACGGCGTCTCAAAGCTTCAATCATGTGCGTTTTCGTGTGAGGTGCGCATCTGGCAATCACCAGAGGGAGTTCCTCCAAAGCATCAACCTCGGCATCGGTCATTTTATCGAATTCAGTAGCGGTGAAGACTATATTCTTGCGCGTAGACTCAGGCAAGAAGCTAAGGTCTTTAGGAATGATACCAACTTCCTTCGCAATAGCTTTGGCAGTGTCTGGATGATCACCGGTCAGCATGTGGACCTTGATACCGGCTGTAGCACAGTGAGTGATGGAAGATTGAGTTTCACGACGAGGGGGGTCGTAGATGCCAGCAAGACCTAAGAACGTGAGATCACACTCAACGTCTTCACGGATAGCCCGGTCCTTTTCCGGGTCCGTACTGGGCTCAATAGTGTAACGTCCAGGGTAAATACGGTAAGCAATTGACAGAACACGCTGGCCTTCAGAAGCTAGAGCACTCATTTGCTCCATGATAACAGTCATATCAGCATCTGTGATGGGACGGCGCTCTGAACCGTAGCTAATATAAGTACAGCGATCGAGAATACGTTCAACAGCTCCTTTTGTGAAGATGACTGAATTTTCCAGGCTATATTCAATGGTGTCATCATTGTCAGGCCCGTTATAGATAACAGACATACGCTTGATGGAACTGTCAAACGAGAACTCCGCTACCTGAGACCAACCTTGGCCCAACAAAGTCTGTTTCCCAATGTCGAAACGCTTGGCGAAAACATGCAATGCGATTTCTGTGGGCTCACCAGTAACTTGCCATTGCAATGTCGTAGGCTCTTTCAGAACCTTGGACAGGTTACACAGACTCGAGGCCATGAGGTAAGTCCGGAGATGGGGAGTTAGTTCGGCAGGCATCTCTTCAGGTGTATCGTCCTGGCGAGTCATGTTGAGACGACTGTCAGGAACATCAAAGCGAAGCGCAGTCGAAGAGCGCTCTTCATCGAGGTTGCGCGCAGCGTTGGGTTTGGTAGGAAGATCCATCAATTGATGAACGACACGGCCTTGTGTCGGATTTTTAGAATCTTGAGAATCGTGAACAGTATAGAGGTGCTTGGATGGGAGCCAGACCTTGCGAACAATCATGGCACCTTGCGTGAGAGTACCGGTCTTATCAGAACATATGTTGGTGACACCACCGAGCGCTTCGATAGCAGAAAGGTCACGAACAACAACCTGGGCCTTGTGCATCACATTGACAGCAGTGACCATGGTGATTGTGAGGACTGCAACCAGTGACTCAGGGATAATGGCGATACCGAGAGACGTGGCATAGATTACTACTTCAGCGGGGATATGGAACTTGTTGACTGCAAATACAACGATAGCAAGGCCGATAGCAGTGAAGAAAAGCGTGTAAGCAAGCTTTGCCAACTTCATCTGCAGCGGAGTCCCCTCAGACAAGCCAAGAAACTTAGCAATCTTGTCCTTGGATGTCAAAATAACTCCCTTCACAGCTTGCTTTCCGCCGTATTTTCTGGCATTCATGGACCGACCGGGCTTGCGGGTCTTCTTGGTAGTGCTAGCAGCAATTTTGCCCACTTCAGTATCCATGCCGGTGCGAATGACGATACCCATTCCACGTCCCTTCTGGACTGAGGTCGTCGCATAAGCGATGTTGATACGATCGCCAATGCCGACTTGGCCTTCGTCGGTGGCTAGAATAGAAGTTCCGGGAAGTGTGATGTTGTTCTCGGTAATCTTATTGACTGGAATAGACTCGCCAGTCAAAGACTGCTCGTCACAGCAGAGGTTCATGGCTTCAGCAAGGCGGACATCGGCAGGGACAGTGTCACCCATCTTCAGGAAGATGATGTCGCCGGGAACAACTTCGGCGCTAAAAAGAAGTTAGCTTCAATGCGATCAATTGAGATAGAGTGGGTAAGGATTTGAACTCACTTGGGAATAACAGATGTTTTGCCATCTCTGAGGACAGTAGCAGAAGGAGAAGAAAGAGTGCGAAGAGCATCCATGCGACGTTCCGCCTTGGCTTCCTGAAAAAAACCGATACTAACGTTGAGGATTATGACAAACGTCACAACACCTCCTTCGACCCAATCTTTCAGAGTGAAACTCAGAATCATAACGATGAATAGCACCTTATCTTGTTAGGCTGGAACGACATATAGAGGATGAGACTGATACTTACCAAAACCATGGCATTGCAGAGTTGCTTCAAGAGTATCTTGAGCAAAGGTGTTCCCTCTTCACCTGCAATCTCATTGCGGGGATGATAAGATTGTAGGTTTTCGACTTGAAGTGGAGTCAATCCAGAATCAAGACTCGTGGAGTAGGCCTTAACGACATCATCTACTGGGCAAAGAAACTCATGCCGGTCAAGGGTAACATTATTAGTCATTGCGTATAGATGTTTTGATTCGTAGTAGTGGTAATATTGAGGATACAAAGCGTTGATGATTCGAGCATGTATACTGTAATATCCAAATGGATCGTAGAAGGAAAACTTCAGACAGTGTAAATATCAGGTGCCATGAGGAGTGACTTGAAGTCGTGGTGTGTATTTCAAATAAGTTCGTAATAAAAGAGTAAACGTGTTTCAATAAAGGTTGAGAATGAAGATGATGGATTGCATGCAATGGTAATGATTGATGCAATAAGAGCGAAAGTTAATGTTAACATGTTTTCCAATTGGAATGTAGAAACGCAGGGAGCCGCTCTCTTTATAGACTTAACCTTTTGCCTTGCATGCTATCTTCAATCGCGGCTGATAATATCGCCAGGTAGTTACCCAATATTGATCGGTGATGCCATCTCCAAGTCATGAGAGAGGATGTAAGTGACTTGACAGGGAAGTGACCCACTTAGTACAAGTACTAAGTACTTGGCACTAATAAAGATAACGCGATAAGTATCACTCAGTAAAGATTAGTGGAGGGTACCAGCTACATTGATCAGATCAATTTATCCTATTTAGGAAGCTTTGTTCAATTGTGCGACTGTCAATTTTGTGTTCCCGACGTTTTCAAATATCGTTTCTTGATTTATTTCAATGATCACATGACTCAACAGTAGTTTATAACAACAATTTAAGTAAAGCTAAGTACGAGTTTTGCTATATTTCTTGCCACATTGATATCAGCAGTCACTACTAAATCTTTCGGCGTAAACGGAACTCTCTTGGCGGGTCTTGGCGCCGACGCTTGGCGGCCACCAAGTTTGGCTGAGCCGTCTTCTCCACTTACTATACTTACATTCCAGATCTACACTTCACCGAAAGCAGCACAGCATCGTTCTTGAATATTCTTGGCATTTCGATTTCCAGTGATTTCCAGCGGGGCCTCAATATTCTGAAAAATATTTGCATGGCCGAACAAGAGATTGAGTTAATTCCGAGTAGAGATCAAGAGGTGCGGATTATATATGGCGGTCGTGATTGACATTGGAACTGCCATTGCATTCACCATGATCCATCTAACTTAAGTTTTGCGCATCCGTGTCTTAGTGAAAGTTGGAGTATCGGAGCGGGGCCCCACTTTTCCGCAACCCCGTGGTAGGGTGGCAAATTTATATGATGCCGACCGAAATTGTGGAGATAGACCATCTCCGCTTACCCAATTAGCTTGTGATGCCAAGACATAGTGATCGCGTGGCAAATACAACCGTACGAATATGATTTGATCTGAGCTATGTCAATTATCAGCAATCATGTGACCGAACGCTTCCCATGGGGTTATATCTGTTGTCCAGAGGAAGCTTGACAGGCTCTTGATGATAGTTTAAATAAACTTCATTGTGTATTTTTGAGCACGTTCTTTTGTGTCAACATGCAGATCACGAGCCTCACGGGACACAAGGCCCCTAACAACTTCCAGATAAGGATCAGTCCCTACGAGACTCAACTTATGGTTATTATGTCATGGTTTTGACACTATCGTGAATACCAAGAAAGCCAAGACTAGATATGCATACGTTACCTTCAGTCAGCACCATCCGGGGTTTTGTACAAACTTTCCGAAATGGTGGTATCAATAAGGTAAAGTCATCGTGATGGAGCACTACCAAGCTCAAAGCGAGTAACGATGGTTCAATCACGCCACGCGCCAAGAGACTTACCACCACCGTAATGCTAACATATCATAACGACCCCACAGATCTGATAAGACATATCGCATTGAATAGAAGGTACGTAACGTATTTAAATGGAGCATACAAAAATTCACACAAGATTCTAGAAAGCAGATATGAGGGGTGGTATTGCTCAAAGTTCTAGTATTGTAGATAAACTAAATGTTGTAGTGCCCGTCGGCTTTTGTAAACGAAAAGAGTCAACAATGCAGAGCCACCAATAGGAACGAACTTCGTGATCGTATCCGCCTTTAAAAACAGCTATGTTCATGAAGCGTCCATGACGTTCATCGTCAATAAAGCCCTGGAAAAGAAAACTAACCGCAACTGCCATTTGAAAGGCTATGTCACAGTCATGGCAGCGGTTGGGTCCATGACTAGAAAAGTGAATGATAAGAGAATACCTAGACCGGAAACTAGACAACGCAAAAAGGACCAAAACAGTTACAAGTAAATGATGACACAAACGCCGAGCCTGTCCCAAACAGAAAAAAAGGATGTAAAGTGAAAATATAGTGAAAAGGAAGGATGTACATCAACGAACAAATACAACAAAATGAACCGTAAGCCAATTATAAGACGCCAAAGATTACCGTGGACCGGAAGAATCGAGCTTGTTGAGGGCGCTTTGAAGTGCACGGCTATCGAGGCCATCTTCAGACAAGACCAAGACCAGGTCACGCAGCTGGATATGCCGTCCTTTTTCTTTGTCCTCACGCCAAGTGCCTAGACGGTTCCGACCAGTGTCTGTCGTTAGGGGAGCCGGTGTGCCGCTCGAAGCACCAGGACCAGACTTGCCAGGGGTGGGACTATTCCTATTTCCAGCACCACCACCGCCAGCGTTCATCCAGTCATACGTCTTGCCCTTGCGCTTCTTTCCGAATAAGCTGCCTGCGGATCCAAGACCTGCGAACATGGAACTGGTCATATTTTGAGAGGCATGGCTAGCCTCAGCCATCTTGGAGCCACGCTTAGGTTCCTTCTTGATAACATCCTTCTTTTCGAGAGCCACAGGCCCATTTCCAGCCCCCGGACCGACGGAACCTGACCGAGACTGCGATCCAGAAGCATCAGAAGCGCCGTTCAAACGAGCATTGCGACGGCGTAGACGACGTTCCTCCCACTCACGTTCTGCACGACCGGCTTCACGGACAGTCTGTATGACGTGGTTGGTGGTGACCTTTGAGAGCTTGGTTGGAGGCCCAGACTCGCTGGGATTTGTAACGTCCACAGG
This sequence comes from Ambrosiella cleistominuta, assembly GCA_017139545.1. Lineage (NCBI taxonomy): Eukaryota > Fungi > Ascomycota > Sordariomycetes > Microascales > Ceratocystidaceae > Ambrosiella > Ambrosiella cleistominuta. The sequence goes on along the minus strand of JABFIG010000020.1, from coordinate 28,478 downwards.
GCCTACACATACATGTTAGTATGAACTACGTTCCAGAAAATGTGTTGCACAGTAACTCACGTTTCTGGCCAGCCGATGTCTGGCCATTGCTGGCATCTCCCTCAGCTGCGCCCTCATCTCTCCTGAAAGTTCTTGGTTCTGTCGCCGCTGTCTGCCATTCCTCGGGAACCTCGCCATGTGAATAGGCTTGACGATTGAGCGCAATACGCGCAGAATCCTCCAGTAACCCCTTCAATCTGTACTTGGTAGCTAATGATAAAAGAGCCATCTGATCTGCCAAGTTTCCTTCGGTAGGAATAAAAGAGACGTGGGAGCTCACAACAGCCGTTCCGTCCGGGAGAGTCTTGGTTGCGACATCGAGCTTAGGCTCAATATTCTCAGAATTATTACGGGGCCTCGGTCCATTGGAATTCACCTTTTGCTCTAGATTCAATCGCAAGCCCTGGTCAAGCGCAATCCTGTTGGCCCGGTAGTGGACATTAGCAATTTGGAGAAACGGATCATGCATCTCCAGGACGTGCGTCTTCTCCCAACGTTCCAATGCATCCCGATACATCTGGTCAGTAATCTGGGATGTGTACTCATCTTGTCCCTTGGAAGTTTGGATGGCTGATTGATTCATTGGGCCGGAGCCGTACATGCTATTACGGATTCCGGGAGGCAAGGTGTGGTAACCCTTTGCAGCTGTGGAAGACATGTTGAACATCTTCGCTAGGTGGTCCTCTTCTTCCCTCAAATCAATACCAGTACCGGCCAGTGTATCGGTAGGGTCATATTGCTCGTCCACCTCTTTTTCTTTAGTTTGTGATGGAGCAGGTGGGGGGCCCATGTTACCCATGGTGAAAGACTGCGTAGGTGTTGACGGAGTCTGTGGTGGCATCTGGAGAAAACTGCCATTTTGTTGCGCCTGATGTTGGAGGATCGCAGTTTGCTGAAGGTTCATCTGCGGAGCAGCTTGTTGGTGGAATATTTGTTGCTGCTGCAGAGGATTCATACCTCCAGGTGTCAACGCTCCAGGTGTGAGCGGCATAGGCGTCATGATTCCTGGTGAGCCTGGCGCGGGTGACGAAACGGGAACCATAGTAGCACTTGTATAGGCCGGGAGAGGAACCGGAACAGGAGTCGCAGGTGTGCCAGTGATAGTTCGTTGCGCCGGAGCTTGCGCGGTAGCTACGGGCAAAGAATTAGCGCCATCTGGAAGATGCAACCCAGTGTTGATCATTTCAGACTGTTGCGGCGGTGGGACCGGTGTTGTAGTGGCCATTGGCATTGGTACTGAGGCGATGCGGGGTTAGGTCAAAGTTGTGAGGTTATAGTTTTCTGGTCGCAAATAAGGACGAGAAGGTCGCTCGACGATAGCAATTGGTCGCGTGTACAGTGGGTAGTGCGTCTAAAACGTATGATTAATTTGGCCGTAGAATCTATGTACTGTTCAAAAATATACAGATAGATAGTAATCTTTTTTTCGGTGTGATCGTGGGGGATGCTCCAAGCTAGATGGCTGAGCAGGCAAAATCGCCCGTGAAGCTGCACGTCACAACCCTCATCCACCAGCTAGCAAGCGAACAAAAAGTGCAACAAAAGCGCGTAGCACAAGCTATTCAGGTGCACAAAGGCTGTTCTAAATGCAAAAGGGCAGCAAAACAATTACTAGATCGTGAAAATAGGTACGCGCAAAGATTTTTCGGTTGTCGCGTCAGTATAGCAACCCATAGGTTGTAGGTGATGAAGTCACAATGAGTGTCTTGAAAATTGACCTTGTCAGAATCATGTGACGTCGCACGTGGGACATTCAGACGCGTCGCGGCTTGATCGCAAAGCGACTTAAGTGGGGATTTGAAGGGTTTGATTGGTTACCTTGTATCTCAAAGCAACCAACATCCTTGCTGAAATTTATCCTGCCATGAATCTGGTATGGACAAATCACAGCCTTGCGGTGAGTTGCTATCAACAAAAGACTTAGCATCATTTTCACGTTGACATAGGATCGAATACATTTGCACAATATAACGAGTGCGTTACATTTATTGGCATAGAATTCATACCAGATACTCCCAATCATGGCTACAAAGAGAAAGGCTGGTGCCATGGCATCTGGTAATGACGATCCCATCGACCCAGCAGATGAATTGATGTTCCTGTGTTTGGGTGGTGGTAATGAAGTTGGTCGCTCTTGTCATATCATCCAATACAAGGGGAAAACAGTCATGGTCAGTCGTATCTATCTAAAATTGGCGTTGAGTTTTGACTAACATTAGTATAGCTGGATGCTGGTCAACATCCCGCTTATGACGGGTTAGCAGCTTTACCTTTCTTTGATGACTTTGATCTCAGCACCGTAGATGTCCTGCTTATCAGCCAGTAAGGTCCCCTTTTATCCCCATCATAATTGCACGTTACGAATCGGATATGGGATGTTTGTTACGAGTTATAATGGGACCCACAGTACCTAAAAACAAGGTCAGAAGAAGCGCTACCTCAATATCGTAGGTTTTATTCACCAGTCAGAGAGGATGTGCAATGCTTCACTATGTACTTGTTATGGTTTATCTGCAGATGTTTAGAGTAAAATCTGCTTTATTTCGAGATATCAATACAAGCTTTGTTCCCAACACCTTCTGTTCCTGTAACTGGTGCCAATAATGAAATGTTGTGATCTGATGGCTAATAATCGTATAGTTTCCACGTCGATCATGCCGCTTCTCTGCCATATGTTTTGGCCAAAACTAATTTCAGAGGTCGTGTCTTCATGACGCATCCGACCAAGGCCATCTACAAGTGGCTCATACAAGATGGTGTTAGGGTCGGTGGTTCATCGTCACAATCACAACCAGTTTATACCGAACGTGATCATCTTAACACATTCAGTCAAATTGAGGCTATTGATTACCATACTACACACACGGTTTCTTCAATCAGGATCACGCCATATCCCGCCGGCCACGTCCTCGGTGCGGCTATGTTCTTGATCGAGATTGCTGGTCTCAATATTTTCTTCACTGGTGACTACTCTAGAGAGCAAGATCGTCATCTAGTTTCTGCTGAAGTCCCACGTGGCATCAAGATTGATGTCCTTATCACAGAATCTACATATGGTGTCTCGTCACACACCCCCCGCATGGAACGAGAGCAAGCATTAATGAAGTCAATCACAGGTATCTTAAACCGCGGTGGTAGAGTTCTCATGCCTGTGTTTGCTTTAGGTCGTGCCCAAGAGCTTCTTCTTATTCTTGATGAATACTGGGACAAACATCCTGACTATCAAAAAGTACCCATCTATTATGCCAGTAATCTGGCAAGAAAATGTATGCTTGTGTACCAAACCTATGTAGGTGCTATGAATGACAACATCAAGCGCCTATTCAGTGAGCGTCTTGCCGAAGCAGTCGCTTCTGGTGACGCCACTGGAAAAGCTGGCCCTTGGGACTTTAAATATATCAGATCACTCAAGAACCTCGACCGTTTTGACGACATGGGAAGTTGTGTCATGCTTGCCAGCCCTGGTATGTTACAGAATGGTGTCAGTCGTGAGTTGTTGGAGAGATGGGCACCCAATGACAAGAATGGTGTCATCATTACTGGTTACAGTGTCGAGGGCACGATGGCCAAACAAATTATGCAAGAACCGGATCAAATTCAGGCAGTTATGTCAAGGAATATCGGTGCTGCTTCTCGTCGTGACGGGGAAAAGCCCATGATTCCCCGTCGTTGTAGTGTCGAGGAATACTCTTTTGCTGCTCACGTTGACGGTACTGAGAACCGCGAATATATTGAGGAGGTTGCTGCTCCTGTAGTTGTAAGTTGACATCCTTTTGTACTGTGAAGTTCTCTTGGTACTAACCATTCCCAGATTCTTGTCCATGGTGAAGTTCACAATATGATGAGATTGAAGTCAAAACTCTTATCTCTGAATGCTAGCAAGACCAACAAAGTCAAGGTGTACAGCCCCAAGAATTGTGAAGAGCTGCGGATCCCATTCAAATCAGACAAGATCGCCAAGGTAGTTGGAAAGCTTGCTGAGATACCTCCACCCACCCACGTTATCACCTCCGAAAGTCAAGATGCTAGGATGGTTACCGGCGTCTTGGTTCAAAATGACTTCAAGCTCTCACTCATGGCCCCCGATGATCTCCGTGAGTATGCAGGCTTGAATACCACGGCTATCACGTGCAAGAAGCGCTTTACTATGGGTGCGGCGGGTCCGGATCTCATCAAATGGATTCTCGAAAGCATATTCGGTGCCATTGATGAGCTTCCTGAGATGCAAACTCTCAACAAAAATGTCAAGGATGACATTGAGATGGCTGACGAGGAGATGCCGCATCTTGTGGCAGCCTACATGATCATGGGTTGCATCAAACTCAGATATATGAGCAACCGTGAAGTTGAACTCGAATGGGAAGGCAATATGTTCAACGATGGTATGGCAGACTCTATCATTGTCTTACTGATGATGGCCGAAACTAGTCCTGCTGCTGTCAAGCGTTCGAGCACTCCCAATTCTCATTCTCATGGCGACGAAAAAGAAGAGAAACCCAACCTTTTGTTGACTGAGAACCCTCACGCCCGTGTGCCCGCACAGGAACGTCTTGACCGGATATTCATGTTCTTAGAGGCCCAATTCGGTGCTGACAATGTCAATCCCATAAATGAGCCCAACATTGCTCGTGATGCTCCCGGAGGTGAAGGCGAAGAGACCGAGGAAGAGAAAGAGGAGCTTGTCAGGCTCAAGTTAACTGAGTTAGATAGATTACATAAGCTTGGTATTCCGGTTCCCGGCATCTTGGTCACTCTGGACAAGATGCAAGCCAAAGTTTGGTTGGAGCATCTTACTATCGAGTCTGCCAACAAGGTATTTGCTGATCGTGTGAGAGTAGTGGTTGAGCGGGCGGTGGAAGTCACGGCGCCACTGTGGGGTTAGAGAATGAAAGAGTGATACATCATTCTATGGTAGTTAGGCCTGCGGGTCAATCTGTCTATATGTAGATATCGTAAAATACTTTTTTCTCTATTGGTTTTATTATTATTTGAAGATTATAGCTCTCATCAGGGCATTCTCATTAATCATTAGTAATGGGTATCTCAATACATCTATACTTAATATAGCCTCTCCCAAATCATGACATTGTCTCATCGACTTCAGCTTCATCTGCTCGTTCTTGCACTGCCGGTGCATGCTCTGTTGGGATCCGTACTAAGGTTTGAGGTAGTACTGGAGGCTCCTCTGGTGAAGTGTTTACAGATTTTTCCAGTTTTGCTGTTCGGGGATTAGTTTTCCATCTACTTCTCACACATGTGTGAAATTGATGATTGGGGATCGTTCTCAAATATAAGGACGTCCACATGAAAAACTTACATGAGGCCATGCTAATAGCGCGCAGAACATTATGCCAATTTCCCATCACGAGTGCAATGGCTACAGATGTCAGTACAGGCGAAATGCATATTTCATTGATTTAAACGGCTCGCCTACCTTCAGTACCATCTGAAAGTGTAGAGAGCTTTTGTTCTAGCAACTCCATCTGACCTGCAACTGCAGCGCTAAGATCGCGCAACTCTTTCAGATTGTCAAGCTCTTGTTTCTTCTCCGAGATGCGGGCTGCTAACATAGGAGAATGTGTAGCTCCAGATTGGCTGGCGCCTCTCAAATGGCCCATAGATCTTGAATTCATGTTATGATAAGTTGACACAAGAAGCAGAAAGAAATCTGATAGAAATCTGAGTTAAAGCTGGTCCGTTTTATGGAACAACCAGTGTTTGGTCAACATACATACAAGTTCATACACAATTATGGATAGTGGTGATATCAAGATATAGTTAAATCGCGTTGTGACGAACAATAGGGTTAGCACAAACACCACCAAAACACGGGTTAGAGTCACGTGAACAACACTGGGAAATTCCGGAGTCAAGGGCCCTGGCAACAATAGAGCAAGCATAAACGCTAGTCCCAATTCGGTCAAATGTAAATAACAAGCATTCAAAATTCTGATGTTGGTGGTCCGTCCTCTTTAATATTCTTTGACAGTCAAAGAAAAGCCCAGCCAAGACCAGGACACAACTGGGCAGCGCTTTCACCTCTCCTTTTTAATATACGGGTGAGTAGCAGTGTTTTTTTTCTTCTGTGCGCTGGAATTGGATGCTTGTATACTTTTGTCGCACACAGATTTCCATCAACATACTATCGAGAACTTGTGACATCGTTTTATATACTTGGAAATCGCCAATTCGCTCATAACAATCGGATTCATTATGGCGCGGTTGAACGATCCCGCGCAAAATGGTCAAACGGCCCGCCAACCACCAGAGACTTACCCAGCAGAAGCTGTGGAAGCGTGTATGTGACTATTTTGCCCCTCCACTAAGATATCATGTAATGCTGAGTCGCGTCTTGAACCATAATGTTGACATATAATTTGCGTGTAGGGCGAAGAAAGATGATGCGCCAGAATAGAGAGCTCGCGCGAGTAAACTCCACACAGGCGATCCGCTTACGACAACTTGAATCCGAATGCGCCCGTATGCTGTCCGAAAATCTCGAATTACGATCACACATCTTGCGACTGGAGAAGGAAGCGGAGGAAAACAAGACCGCTCGTATCGCCGACCATGCCCTAGAGATCAAAGCTAAACTCGAAGCTCAACTGGCCGATATGAACGAACTATTGTCGACACTAGGTAGTGAACCACCGGCAAAGAGAAAATTTTTATCACCTCGGAGGATTGTCACGCCGAAATCTGTTTCTCGTCGTCGCCTAAATGGCCTCCGGAATATGGCCAAAGAGTTGGAAGAGCAAGCATTGGAACAAGGCCGTCTTGCTCCCATAATGGAGAACAACACATATCCTCGTGGTCCTGAAGTGTACGTCCTTTTTTTATCGAGAAACCTAAAAACGCCATTTACTGACATGATCTTCCGTTTCTAGACAAGAACCATTAGCTTCTTCACCTCCGGTTAATGCCGCTGATATGGTGACCTCGCCTGCTCTGGGATCACCACCAAACTCTATATTTGTTGACGATGAATCGATACCCGAAACACCAACCAGACCGCCAACGAAATCTATCGCTCCCGAGCCTCTCTCACCAGCAAAAATCGACGAACCTGTCGTTATATCTCCGGTTGCTTCTCGATCACCCTCACCGGCCCCTGCTCCGGTGGAAACTATAAAGCCTGTCACTGAAAAGGTGCCAATGCCTGCTCCAAAAACTGGAAAGCGTAAACTTGGCCACGATGTTTCTGAGATTGTCCGGGTATTTGACAACGAGCAGGAGAATATTGTCTCAAGGAAAACGAAGTCTAAGAAGAACAAGAGTTTCGCTGTTGGAAAAGAGAACCAAGTTGTCAACTCCGAGACTGTTGAGGCTCCCCGTAAGCCTTTGGCGGCAAAGAGTACTAATAAGGGCCTGTCTACACCCCGCCAACAGGAGAATGAAAAGAAGGGAGAGAAGCTCAAGGCCAATATGTTTACTGAGAACGAAAAGACGACTACTCTCGACAACCCCCAAATTCATTCCCATGAGAATCACCAGGAGACGATCCATATTATTCAGCCTACCGTGACCGCCAACAACAAGCCGGCGACTGTCACTGTGATCCCGGACGAGCCTAGTGTAACCGAATCTGAGATGGCGCTGTGTTCACCTACACCCAAGACCACTGAAGAATCTCGTGGGGGCGACACACCTCCTCCGGCCCATATCTCATCCAGTGGCGAGACATCTCGCCCTAGTAGAAGAGCCCGAGCTGCAGTGAGCTATGCTGAACCGAACTTGCGCGACAAGATGCGCCGCCCTACCAAGGCGCTGTTTGATGCCGTTGCAGGTGAGGGCAAATATATGCGCCGCTCTTCTGCCTCTATACATGATGTCCCCGCCGATCTGCTTTCTAAGCCCTCGAGTCTGAAATCCTGCGAAGTGATGCCAATCGAAGCCCCACAGGAGCCCGCTGTGGAAGCCCAGACTGAGACCATCAGCTCAATTGAGACTTCCAGCATAACTGAAGATGACGTTCTTCCTAGTTCCGTCGTTACTGACCGTCGGAAACGCCGCTCATCTGTTTGGGATGTGGCTCCCCTAGCTGCCCTCAAGACCACGTCTATCAAGCCTATTAACCCTGATGACATGACTGATGATGTCGATGTTTACGAGTTTACTGTCTCTTCACCAGTCATTGAAAAGAAAAACAAGCGCCGGGCATCCGCAACTACCGCCAACCCGGATTACTCTGATGGATCTGGGAAGCCTTCACGCAACCGTAAACGAACTACCATGTCGGCCTCTAAGCGGTCACGAGCTGATATGGAGGCTTCACTCCCTGACGATTTGGAGAATAGCCTTACGGATAGCTCCTCTAGTGCACCAAGGACGAAGGCTTCCATGAGAAGGAAAAGCACCATGACCTAAGTTGAATGTTTTGTTTCCTGTCGGGCTCTTTATTTTTCACGTCCTTACTATATATGGAGCCTTCAGATCTGCTTCTCATATTCAACCATCTTGTCGTCGTCCCGGCTTTGGTTTTGTCATGACATCACTCATTACTATATCTGCACCTGACAGTGCTTTGCTTTCCCTTTTTTTTGAGTTTAAAAGTACTTGTTTGGGAGTGGGAGTATTTTGTCGGATAGACTCCATTAATGAATTTAAAGATCATGGTGCATTTTGTGTTTGGTTTGTATTTTTGGATTTGCTTTCTTACACTCGTTTATTGGGCTGTATATGATTTGACGGAAGATACCTATCATTGTTACAATTTCATCGTATTTCTCACATCAGAACATGAAGCTACTTTCGAAGAACACATTATATGCTTGGTTAAGTTAGAGTGCATAGCCTACATTACGGGTATAATGAAAATAAGGATTCGTTAAAAGGTTGTCGACGTATCTAGATTGTAGATTTTCTATGTCACGTTTTCAGTGTTCCACATGATCGAAGTGTCATTATTCATGAAGCCGGAGCAGTGGGCTCGACGGGTTTGGTATAAGTAACCTTCTCGACCGCAACAGTTTCATTGCCATCGGCGTCTTTTCGTAGTTGGTAGACGTAGAGTGTGAGAGAGATTCCTTGCACCTATAGCACCGAGTTAGTTGTGCGTTGCCTCTCAAAGAGTAACGTCATCTTAACTTACATCCATAAGACAGAAACTGGGGATGGGCTCCTCCTTTTCGTTGGTCCATGAAGGCAAGAAAGCACCAGTGGCACTACCGGGGTTCACAAAGAATTTGTCCATGTACTCAAACGCATCAAACCGGTGGGTACCACCCCAGCAAAGGACATCAACGTCCAGCTTGCTCGCCTCAGCAAGAAGGATATCGGGCTCATTTGATACCAGTGTGAAACCCTCCAAGAAACCGATACGAAGAGATCCATGAGTGACGACCTGTGTCAAGGGGAGAGAGGTAGCTTCAACATCGAAACGGCCCTTGACAATTTTTAGGTCAGGGGAGATGCTGCGTAGGTATTCGTAGGTTGCTTTATCGGTGAGGTTGCCCAGGCAGAGCGTTTGGGAGATTTTGCCGGGAGATAGCAGTTTCTTGAACTGATGTGCGATTTCATGGTTAGTAAGGGTCATTAACGGGATGAAGTGGAGACTCTGAGTGAAGACTCCGGGCTTTGGAGCGGCGGGTGCTGCCTTGAGACAAACCTTTGCGGGGATGTCAAGTGCACGGTCGGGGATGTGCATATCACCAATGACAAGAATAAGGAACGCCATTGTGACGGTGCAGTTTGCGCGAGTCTCGATGACGGATGTGCTCGGTGAAGTTTGTCGCGACGGGGCGGAGAGGGTTGTTCGGGGCGCGAGCAAAGTACTTTTTGGCTGACGGTGATGCGTTGGGCTGGACTGGCTGGGCTTGGGTAGCTCACAATGAAGAGGTTGGCAAGAGCAGCGACATCAGAGCACGCAGATTGTCGTATAGGGAAGGGATAGGAAGGAAGCTTGGGCTGGCCTGGCACCTGCCGAGCCAGGGTTCTGGCGATGATGTTTATTTCGTCTTAGGCTTAGGTGAGGTCATGGCTAATAGCGATAGAGGGTTGAAATGTCGCTAAGAGGTCAAAATGAACATGTCTCGATAGTCTATTAGTCTATATAGGCATGCGACTATGTCATTCTGCTTTTTGAGACTCGGTCTCGACTAATGGGGGGAGGACTAGTTGCTTTTGGGAGCCAGATCCAGACTCAGTTACCCCTCATGCCCTAAACATGGCGATAGTACACTGAAGATGACAACCCTGCATGGGGCTTAGATTGCCCCACCTTGGTGGCAGCCGCAGTCAATTAGAGCAAAAGCTGGTGTCTTTGATCAAATCTAATCGAGTAATCAAACGATCATCATCGTACTTGGATAAAGACATTGATATCAATTGGTGCTTCAAAGATGGGTCAGTTGTAGCGGGGTGTTGTGTCAGTTGCAAAGTCTGTAATAAAACGATGAGATTGTGATACTCCGCGGAATTGTGCTGATGCAGATGATGCCCAGTTAGAGCCGCGGCCGTCCGGAAGTTTGAGAATGTAGGAGTCCTTCACCCGAGGTAAAGCTAGAGATCCCAGACGAGAGCCTCATAGGAAATGGCGAAAAAAAAAAGCCACGATAGTTGTAGAAACACATCAGCCTTGTTATCATTTAATCTCTTTCTAAATTTGTGTTGAGTTTGACCATAGTATATGTATGGCTCCATATTCAATGCGCTGAGTGTTTGTGGTCCTGACAGCCTACGCTATGCACCGGACTCCGTCTCCAATATATCATCCTTACAAGCCTATAATTAACAAGGACCGATTCTACAGTGCCCCGCAGTCAGAGTTCGGCTGCAGCTACAGCGGCTTGCAAATAATACGCTCATTGCGTTTGTCAAGGCTATGCATCATGCCAGGACTGGCAGGAGCGTTGCTATCGCGGGGTCCCGCTTCGGGGGTCCGTATTCCAATTTCCAGATCTTTAAATAAGAGCTTCCCATCTCTCTTGGCACGGCCCCGTCTCTTTTCTTCATCAAACCAATCGCTTCTTCAGGTAAGATTTTTTCCTACAATGACCATATCTAACAGCTGATGTGGAGTCACAGCTGCTCAGGTCATTGTTCGCTTGACATCAGTGATGATTCAAGCAGCAAAGCATGGATCTTATTCAGAATCTGGGGAACCGATGAAGGATCATCAGTCAAAATGGACTTACAAAATCCAAGAACGGAATATTAACTACCAGATTTCCAGAAATCAAACGTCGTGATGTCCACTCAGCAGCCTCATCCCACTCTGCTCATTCCAGGCCCCATCGAATTTGACGATGCAGTACTCAATTCTATGAGCCATTGGAGGTATGATGCACAACCAATCTAGATTAAAAGCCCGCATACGAAAGGAGATTGACAGATAATCTCTCATATAGTCAAGGTCATACTGCGCCCGACTTTGTCGCGACTTTCGGCGAGACCCTTTCTATGACCCGCAAACTCTTCCAGACCACCGACCCCTCATCACAGCCTTTTATTCTTTCTGGTTCTGGTACTCTTGGTTGGGATTTTGTCTCTGCAAACTTGGTGGAAGCTGGCGAGGACGTCCTCGTTTTGCAAAGTGGCTACTTCAGCGATGGTTTTGCTGATTGCTTGACCACTTATGGCGCGAACGTCACCGTTTTGAAGGCTGCCATTGGCACCAAGCCTCAACTCCCGGAGGTTGAAAAGGCCCTTTCCGAAAAGAAATATAAGGTCATCACTGTCACCCATGTTGATACATCTACCGGTGTCCTGAGCGAGCTCAAGAACCTGTCTGCATTGGTTCACAAAGTCTCCCCAGAGACTCTGATCATTGTCGACGGTGTCTGCAGTGTGGCCTGCGAGAATATTGCTTTTGATGAATGGGGTCTGGATGGTGTGGTTACCGCCAGTCAGAAAGCCATCGGCTGCCCTGCCGGTCTTTCTATTTCCATGTTCTCTGGCCGTGCAATCAATGTTTTTGAGGCTCGCAAGACTCCTCCATCTTCCTACTTTGCTTCCATGAAAAACTGGCTCCCCAGTAAGTCTTGTAGTAATGTGATTGCTTATCTGAGAAAGGAATCTGACTGTCAATTGTAGTCATGAGGAATTATGAGGCCAAGAAACCCTCTTACTTTGCCACTCCTTCTCCTCAACTCATCCACGCCCTCAACACTGCTCTTACCATCATCCTCAAGAAGCCTTTGTCGGAACGCTTTGCCGGCCACGCGGCTACTTCCGATAGGGTCAAGAAGTTTGTCTCAGATCTGGGCCTCAAGCAAATCGCTTCTAAACCTGAAGAGCAGGCTCACGGCATGACTGCGATCTATCTGCCTGAGAATGTGAAGGCCACTGATATCCTCCCTGCATTGGGCAAAGCTGGCGTCATCTTTGCTGGTGGTGTGCACAAGGAGATTGCGTCCAAATATATTCGTTTTGGACACATGGGTGTCAGCTCTGTAAGTACTAATTTCACCTTAGAACGAAAACTAAAAACACAATGTTTGCTAACTGACAACGTTCAGCTGAACCCTGAGCGTGGTGACATTGACAAGGCGTTGAACGCTCTCAAGGACAATCTCATCGCTCTTGGTTACAAGGCGTGAAGCTAAGTTTGGGATGAAGTGCATGAGTAGCCCAAAAAGAGAACACAAACTGTGACATGCAGCCAAGCGAGCGGGTCAATATCTTGTTTTGCAATTGTCGAGCTGGAATGTTTTATAGTACAGCTAACCCCTTGTGTCAATATTGATATCACAAAGATAAGTAGGCTTCGTCCCAAATACATATCAATTGAGTGAAAAAATCATCACCAAAAACGTCCCCTTATTGTTTTCTACATTGTTGACTAATAATTGATCCCCCAAAACAAAGTTGGCGGAGAACTCGTCACTAACTCAGGGAGAGTGGGGCTACAGGCATAGAAACACGTCGAATGGTCGGTGCAAGTGGGACACATGCACGGGGGTGCGAACCCCGTTTCGGACGGGATTCCATCCGGCGCGTCAACCACATATTTATTTCGTAGTTTATTAATGCCTTAGTTCCCTTGAAACATTTAGAACTCACGTGCATGACTTGAAGTGGGGCAGATTGGTAGCGTTACTGCATGCTGATTTGAATTGCTACAACTAAGAAGTGCCTTATGGAAAGGGAACAGCTGCAGGTGGCTTTCAAGTTGCACAAAACTTGATGGCTCTAGATGTTAAATAAATAGCTCCCCGCATAGTTGCAGAAGCTTGATGGTCAACTTGCAACTGCTGTTGCACCATTGATGTAGATCTAGAATTTGGCTCATGAGACTTGCAAACATTGAACAGTCTCTGTCATGACCGTTGCTGACTCTTCGGTCCAAGAAGCGTGCAGAAAAATGTCATGGTGGGATCATCTCGGTACCTGCTGAGGCGGGGCTATCGAGCTGGCAGTGGATAGGTACCGGTACTTGTTGGCCAAGCAGAGGGCGACATTGACTAAGCGAAAAAAAAAAAGATACAGTGGATTCGTTGCGCAAAGCAACGCCAACAGACAATAGCTACAGAACATCCAGAACAGCATCAGGTATCGCGAAAAAACATAGGACCCTCCATAAAGGGATATTCCCTGTTCTTATTTATCATTTCCAAGAAGAAAGGAAGCAGAAAGGCCCTGGTCGTAGGTCAGATGAGTTTCTAGGCCGTCCGACAGTTTTTGGGGCAGTTTGGGGCTCGATACAGCAACGCATATCCTCCAGCGATAGTTTGCGATTTCAACTGTCTTGCGCTTCAAAGTCCAACTTTATTGACCAAACATACGTCTAGATAATCGAAGTCGACCCAATTATTAAATTTGGGTCTTCTATCATGATCGCGATCTTTCTACTGTAGTCTTAGCCTCATTTCCCAGGAAAATTCGCCTTACTGGCCAGCGGGGGGCCTTAATAAGCAGGTTTAGTGCTAGGGTTTTGTAGTTGCCTGCCATCTGTGCTATTCCTGCACTGGAAGTAAACAATAGTGCCTTCCACCCAAGTCCACCACTCATTCTTACCTTCATGAGCTCACCTGAATTGAAGACGAACAAACATCCTAATTTTTTTTTCCAGCCAATTGTATATTTTTGGTTTCGTTTTCCGTGACAACGTTATTGAAAAGATCGCAACCATCAACTAAGACCAGAATCAGCTAGATTTACGGTCGATTCTTCACAAATAGCCGTGTCGCCTGCAAGTGCAAGTGCCAGAGCCAGCCCAGTCCAATTTGCCAGTGGTTTCCTGAACCCCGCCCGTGCTAGTTTTCTTCTCCTCATCCGCCACGGCCAAAACCCAGCATCTTCTTCCTCGATTTCTTTTTCCGACTTTTCTTCTACAACCAGCCGTGCGCCCCGGGCTGTAATTCTCTATACCCTCAGTTCTCCGCATCAAGTACTCTACACGCCGCCGAAGAAATGCCCACGGTAGCTGAACTGGACGCGCTGGTCCAGACTTTCTACGAAGGTAGAGGTATCCAGGTACGTCTTGTTTAGACCATGGACTATGAAGCTCAATTGGAAACTTCATCTAGCGCCGGACAGAACCGCTGACTGAAGATGCCTTTTTTTCTTGAACATAGCAAAAACAAGCTCAAGATGCTTTGAACCAGGTTAGTATCTGCCCCCAGAGTTATGCGCCACATATAGCATTGCGTTTCTACTTGATCAGAAAACTAACTTCATCTTACCGTTCATAGTTCAAGGAGGATCCCGATGCTTGGCTCCTCGTCGACCAAATTTTGTCCGAAGCGACTTACCCCTCGACCAAGTGTACGCGCAAATCTTCCAACAACCTTGCCATCGTTCTACTTTAATATCTGTCGGAGGGGCACATGTCCTTGACGAAACATCGTTGTTGAGTAGTCTACTCTCAAAGTTGTACAAGCAGTCCAGACCCCTCGGTTCTTCCCAAGCTCATCTTCTCGCCCACTCTCGGTCCAATCATATCACTAACATTTCATAATAGATCTCGGTCTTCAGGTTCTCGACAATGTCATCTTGACGCGCTGGAAGGTTCTTCCTCGCGAGCAATGCCTCGGTATGCAGAACATCTGAAAGATAGCTCACATGATTTTGTCCTAACCTTGTCACTATACAGGTATCCGCAACTTCATTGTTGAATTCATCCTAAAGTGCTCTTGTTCAGAAGAGGAACTCAAGAACTCAAGAACTCTTTTGAACAAGCTGAATCTCGTCCTGGTTTCCATTTTGAAGCAAGAATGGCCTCACAACTGGCCTACTTTCATCAACGAAATCATCCAGGCCTGTCACAAGAGTCTGTCTGTTTGTGAGAACAACATGATCATCCTTCGTCTTCTGTCCGAGGAAGTCTTCGACTACTCGGCTGACCAGATGACTTCCGCTAAGACCCGTAACTTGAAAACGACCATGTGTGCCGAGTTCTCTCAGATCTTCCAATTGTGCCAAGAGATCTTGGAAAGCGCCAATTCCATTTCCCTGATCAAGGCGACTTTGGAAACCCTTTTGCGCTTCTGTAACTGGATTCCTCTGGGGTACATTTTCGAGACCAATCTTATCAACACCTTGCGGACTCGCTTTCTGGAGACCCCAGAGTTTCGCAATATCACTCTCCAGGTCCTCACTGAGATTGGTGGCCTTCAGACTTCGGGAGTTGGCTCGCCCAATAATTACGATGAGCAGCTGGTTAAAATGTTTACTGAGGTTCTCACTACCATTGCCAACCTCATTCCTCTTAATCTGGATCTACGGACGACCTATCCTCGGAGTAACTCTAGAGATCAAGAGTTCATTCAAAATCTCGCTCTCTTCCTGTGCAACTTCTTCAGCATGCATTTGAATCTCATTGAAAAGTTGCCTAACCGTGATTTCCTTACCCACGGCCACTTCTATCTTATCCGGATATCTCAGATTGATGACCGTGAACTCTTCAAGATCTGCCTGGACTACTGGCTGAAGCTTGTGCAAGAGCTGTATGACGAGATGCAGGCTCTTCCTGTCACTGACTCTAATCCCATGTTGGCCCTGAGTGGCGGTAGTATCTCTAGTGACGGTGCTCCCAACCCCAGCCTTTTGGCCGATTACCCTCTCCGCAAACACAAGTATACTGAGGTCCTGTCTAACCTCCGTGTTGTCATGATTGAGAAGATGGTCCGTCCCGAAGAGGTTCTAATCGTTGAAAACGACGAAGGTGAGATTGTCCGTGAATTCGTCAAGGAGTCGGATACGGTTCAATTGTACAAGACCATCCGTGAATGCTTGGTCTACCTCACCCACCTGGATGTGGTCGATACCGAGAACATCATGACCGAAAAACTGGCCAAGCAGGTTGATGGTTCCGAGTGGTCCTGGCATAACTGCAACGTTCTTTGCTGGGCCATTGGCTCTATTTCCTTGGCCATGAACGAGGAGTCTGAGAAGCGATTCCTTGTGACTGTTATCAAGGATCTTCTGGGTCTTACGGAGATGAAGCGTGGTAAAGATAACAAGGCTGTCGTTGCCTCCAACATCATGTACATTGTCGGCCAGTACCCTCGTTTCTTGAAAGCTCATTGGAAATTCTTGAAGACTGTCGTCAACAAGCTTTTCGAGTTCATGCATGAATCCCACGAGGGCGTTCAGGACATGGCCTGTGACACCTTTATCAAGATTGCCAAACAGTGCCGTCGTCATTTTGTCGCTCTTCAACCTTCGGAGCAGGAGCCTTTTATTCAGGAGATTGTTGCTAACATGAACAACATCACTTGCGATCTGACTCCCCAACAGGTTCACACCTTCTACGAGGCCTGTGGCTATATGGTCGCTGCCCAAGGCAACAAGAACTCTCAGGAGCACTTACTGGCTGATCTCATGGCTCTTCCCAATGTTGCTTGGGATGAGATCATCAAGCAGGCCAACCTGAACCCTGGTATCCTCCAGGACTCTGAAACCATCAAGATTATTGGCAACATCATGAAGACCAATGTCTCTGCTTGCACTTCCATTGGCACTTACTTCTATCCTCAGATTGGCCGTATCTACAGCGACATGCTGCAAATGTACCGTGCTACTAGCAGTTTGATTTCTGATGCTGTGGCAGCCGAGGGTGAGATTGCCACCAAGATGCCCAAGGTTCGTGGTCTTCGTACCATCAAGAAGGAGATTCTCAAGCTCATTGAGACCTACGTCGAGAAAGCTGAGGATCTTAATGCTGTCCGTCAGCAGATGGTTCCTCCTCTTCTGGAGGCTATTCTGACTGATTACAACACCAACGTTCCTGGTGCCCGTGATGCCGAGGTTCTCAAGGCTATGTCTGTCATCATCACCAGACTTGGCTCATTGATGGAGGATCAGATTCCTATTATCATGCAAAACGTTTTCGAGTGCACTCTGGAAATGATTAACAAGGACTTTTCTGAGTTCCCCGAACACCGTGTTGAGTTCTTCAACCTTTTGCGTGCCATCAACCTCAAGTGCTTCCCTGCTCTCTTGAAGCTCGACAACCGCCAGTTCAAGTTTGTCATCGACTCCTGCTCGTGGGCGTTTAAGCACGACAACCGTGATGTTGAGGCGGCTGGTCTTAACATGTGTCTTGAGTTGATCAACAACATTGCGGAAACCGATATCAACACCTCCAATCTATTCTTCCAGCAGTTCTTCCTCTCCATCCTGCAGGATGTGTTCTTCGTCATCACGGATTCCGACCACAAAGCTGGTTTCAAGACCCAGTCCATGATTCTCATGCGTCTGATGTACTTTGTCCACCCTGCCGACAACACTCCCCCCAAGATTCAAGGTCCCATCTATACTCCTGGCCAAGCCCCTGCCGGTACCAGCAACCACGAATTCCTGTCAACCTTTGTCTCCCAGCTGTTGCGTAACGCCTTCACCAATCTCCAGCCGTAAGTAATATCCTGTCATCTTGCACCAAGTATAATCTACTAACTTGTATCTATTTGCAGTGCTCAAATTCAGACCTTTGTTGAGGGCCTGTTCGCCTACAACACTCAGTACGATCGTTTCCGTCTGAGCCTGCGTGACTTCCTTATCTCGCTTAAGGAGTTTGCTGGCGATAATGCCGAACTTTTCGCTTTCGAGAAGGAGCAACAGGATCGTGAAGCCAAAGCCGCAGACTTTGAGCGTCGTACCAAGGTTGGTGGTCTGCTGAAGCCTTCGGAGCTCATTGACGAAGAAGAAATTTGACTGCCAGTCGAATTCCGCAACGAGTATGCTCCTAGTCATGTGACTGGGTCAAATGGCAACAGTAATGATGACTCGGGTTCCGGCATATCTGCTAAACCACACATGAGAGGTGACGACTTTTGATCCTTGGGAACTGTATGAGTGATTGTGAGTGGCTGTGGTGTCGTGCTGTGGGGGGGTGTTTCTTTGAGAATATCTGTGATAGGCTCAGATCGTTTGTCCTCTGTCACGTCCATGCGTGATCTAGGATCAAAGACCATCAAAGGTAGTAAAGGCTGCGGAAGATGGCTGCTCTTGGGTTGCCGCCAGGCTCATCCAGTGGGGAACTATCAAGGCTCGCGCTCTGTAGTTTCATCGTGGATGATGCTGTTGGCCATTTTCTCGCATTTTTATGTTGTCTTCCGTTTTCCTTTTTGATGTTTTCTGCTTTCTGTTTCATGTCACCACTGAGCCAAACTTGCTATTTTATTGTTTTTATGGTTGTTACTGGCAGGAGGATGAAGATATGATATCACATTTGCTTACAAGAGACTGAAGCTTATGGCAGGTGATGGAAACTATTTGCAAACATAGATGAGGGACGGGTTGGTTTGTGTGTTAATGTCTTAAAAATAGTCATGGACAACCATGGATCTTTACTTAATGGGAATTATGCGCAGTGTCATAGCTGTTGTGATGATGTGCTGGTGGACACAGCGAAGTGGTATCTCATACTCGGATACATTGATGGCTATGGTCTTAATCTTTCCATAAATAGATTATAAATTGAGTAAGTATAATCAACAGTTTTGTTTCCAAGTGATTCTCATTACGGTGTTGTGTTTTTCTCAAAATCAATCGTTTCTGTGTAGTATAAGAAAATGCTGCCACAGTTATGTCAAGACTTGTTATATCACAGTATAATATCAGGCATCTAGGAATTTCCCTACTTTAGAAATGGCGATGTAAAAGGCTCAGGTGACGCAGTGGTAGCGTGTGAGACTGCAGTTCTTAAAGTCATCGGTTCGACTCCGGTTCTGAGCTTCCACCCGAATCTTTTTTTTCTATTCTGTTCCTTTTTATGTCTCTCACTTATGTGCGCAATCAGTGATTCTGTAGGATTTCATAATTGTGATATTCAATTTCCTGATTCTGCTTTTTGTTGAGTTATATCCACATTTGATAATCATTGTCTCTCAGTAATCGATGAACTGTATGTTTGGAACTTGCAGAATTATAGCAACGAACTGTGTTAGTCAGCATTATGTCGGCTGAAACAGTTGCGCTCTGGATCGCCCATCGGTGATAAGTTATCGCTAGGTTGGACAAGGAGGCACGTTTGTGCTTGTCTGATGTGATTTTCAGTGGAGGATCGTGGATTTACAGTTGAGTGGTCCTCTCGGAGATGGCATTTTGTTGGTGAAGCGAACTTTTTCTTCCATGAGTTGGAATCCGTTGGTGTCTTTTACAATACGAATACATATGTACGTGTGTTTAAAACCCCGCAACAAAATGTCTGGAAAACATTGTGCAATCATGCATGAGTCGACAACCACAAATACTCAGGTGAGATTGATAAGATCCGTAGAAATGCGGCACGCACGAGATTTTCGGCTTTATATCTTAGCATATTGATTCCACAATGCTTCTAACGAATCTTCTACTGAAGGATCAGCTTTCTGCAAGGCACGGCAAACATTTTGAAGGATCTTCTCTGATCATCATCATGGACGACCAGCCAGCCAGCCAGCCACGACTACTTCCCACCTCCTAACATTATCGGGTGATATCCTAGAGACAAATCAAAATCCTGTCTTAAACATGACATGGAGTAGACATTCAGCTAACGGTGAATATGTAGCAAGGGACGCAGCGCCGAGCTGGATGGTACTGGTGGCAAGATCGATGCTCTGATGGGTGCCGATGGTGCGTACGCACATAGGTGATGTGCGTGGTGGTCCTGGCTTGGCTAGTTGGCTAGGAAGATGTGGGGCCGGCGGGAGCGGGAGGGTTGGGCTGGTTAGTGCTGAGCAAATAGGGTCCGTTGCCGAGAGTATAAGTGGGTGGATGAAGATACCGTCGACAACAAAAATATCTCTTTGCTTCAACTTCAAGATTATCTTGGCAACATTTCATTGGCAGTGCTCATACTCCTCCCTCTTTTCTCCTCTTGGTCATAATCATAATCATCATGGGAATAGCAGCTCTTTTGCTTGCTACTGGGGCACTCGGTGCTGCGTTCTGTCCGCGGCCGGGTAATTTTCCGGGATATTCTGTCAACACAGCTACCTGCGGTGGCAAGACTTTCTCCTATCTTGGCCTCGCCGGCATTGCTCGGCTCCCGTCTACCAACCATGATATCTTTAATAATACTCTCGGTAGCATTGGCTCCTACATCGCCATCGACACCAAGACCTGAAAGCATTCTGCTGACGGCCTGTACGCGGGTACTCTCTACGCTCTTCCCAATCACGGCTGGAACATGAATAGTACCACTAACTACCAGTCGCGTGTTTATACTTTTAAAGTCGAGCTCAAATTGGTCAACGAAACCGCTATCTAGCCCAATCTCAAGCTCAACTACAAGACGAGCGTTGAAATTAAGGATCCCAATGGTAGGCTAGTCACCGGTCTTAACCCTATTACCGGCCTTAACCGTTATGAAGAGTGGCCAACTGTCCCCAGCGCCATTTACTCCGGTGGTGATTGAGGTAACAATAGGACTGGCGGGATTTGTATGAGCATTGACTCCGAAGGTCTGACGCTAAACGACGACGGCATTTTCTGGATTTCTAATGCGTACTGGCCATACCTGTACCATGTCGATACCGACGGGACAATCATCAATGTTGTTAGGTCCTTGTTAGGTCCCCCGAGTCCTTCATTCCTTACCACAATGAGACGATCAACTTTACCGAGAACTGGCCTGCCATCTTCAACATGACTGATGGGTTCAGCGGAGATCCGACGTCAGGTCGTGCTAACAACCAGGGTTTAGAGAGTGTCTCTGTTTCAGATGATGACAAGATTCTGTAGACTCTCCTCCAAAGTTCTTCTGTTCAGGATAGTGTAAGCCCCTTTGATGATACGTTTCCTCAATATATCTTAGTGTACTAACTATTCTCACAGGTCAGCAATTATGTCAAGGGCTGCTTCACCCACCTTCTTGAATATGCTATCACCAACAAGTCTTCGCCTGCCTACAAATCCCAGCACGTTGTCAAGATTCCTACCTACTCCGACATCTACTTGGACGGCTTCCCTGAGACCGTAGCTCCCCAATCTGAGATGCGCGTGCTTCCCATCGGGCAATTCCTGGCGCTTTCCCGGGTCTCTAAAGCCGATCATGGCCAGGATAAGACGAAGTCATTGTATCGGTACATTAACATTGTTGATATTTCGGAAGCCATCAATATCAAGAGGCAGTTTGATGGAAAGAATGATATGATAGCTCAGAGGAGAGTTGAGGGGCAATGTTGTGGCAGCGGAGACTTGTGAGTGGTTAGACAACAATAATAAGCAGTTGGGCAAGTTTGACATGCACAACGGCGATGATCAGGATGAGTACCTCTTAGTAAGTTCTTGTGAGTTAACTGTTACAAACACTCACATTATGTTTGAACGAATACTAACCTTGTCCTACACAACAAAAAATGTGAGTCCCTCTCCGTGGTTCCCGTGTATCCCGGCACCAACTCCAATGGCTTTGCCTCACAGCACGGCTCCATAGATGGCGGAAATGTCACGTACAAGGACGAGAGCGGCTATGATATCGACAACCAGGCTTTGATGTTTCATGTCAGGATGCCTTACTGAATGATTTGAAATGGAGGAATAGTTTTTTAGGGAACGGGACGTTACTATGCTAATGACTAATTGCCCAGTACCGAGCCTTAATTAAATAACCATGAGAACTTACACCACACAGGCATCCTTCTCATGATCTGACAATATATCGCTTGGCTGAGCATCATAAGTGTCCCGGAGCAAATTTCTATGCCCGGAGATGTCTGTCAAGACATCTCCTTCCGCCCCTTTCCGTGTCTCCATCTTACGCAACCCGTTTGAAACTACCTTCCTCATCCAGCTGTGTTTGCCTTAAGCAATGTAGGTGGCCGGTGCGCCAACTCTTTTGTAGTGAGCTGGATATATATCTATATTCCGATAGGAACGGATAGCAGAGTGTGTGGCTTGGGTTATTTGGGTTTGGGGGCTGTGTATGAAAAGGGTTCCGGTGGCGGGCGGTAGTTAAGTGGGGTGAAGAAGGGGAGGCGGTTGCTAGAGTGGGTAGGAGTATGTGTGTGGATGTTTGGGATAGTTTATGGAGGGTATGATTTTTATGGGAAGCTTTGGGGTCATTTAGATGCTTTTTTCCAGCTGGTATGGTGGTGAGTGGTGAAGTGTGGTGGGTTTGGACATGTGGAATCACTCTCAGGTTGGTGGTGATAGTAATGATTGGAAGGGTTGGAGAATTTCTGGAAGTGATATTGAGGATATTGCGGTGACAGCATAGTATTCTCAAACCATCATTGTCTTCTGGCCTCTTTCAGTCTCTATCACATTGTACTGAAGGAGGCATATCTGTCCATCTTGTGGGATGCTGTTTCCCAATCATCATGTGAATAACGACACCCGGTGTCTTTCCTTATGGGGCAGTGTTTTCTGATCTGTCATGGCGATCAGGAATCGTGCGTTCATATTGAGGAATCAAGCATTGATATTTCCTTGCGCTATGCGGCGTCATGAGTGAAGTCGGGGTCGCTGAGTGAAAAGCAGATGGATGGATTGGACAAAGTAAGCGAGTACGATAACCCTACTCGTCTGAATAAACTCTGTATATGAAAATGATTTTTTTGTTGTGAATCCAAAGCTGATCAGTTGATCGATAGTTTGGTTTTTGCAGTCGTGTTGTTTATCGGGATTTGCCATGAGGGTTAATTGGTGAGTCAGTACTTGGATCGATATTGAGATAGACTTCATGCAGAATTGATCTTTCATTCTTCTGGTTGACTGGTCATGACGTCAACATTGATAACCTATATTTTCACCAAGCTCAAGATTACAATAACCTTCACAGGGTCTCAACTCACTAACTTAATTCAGACTAGTGCCTAACAAAGTTCGCATACACACTAAAAACATGATACCGATGAATAAGCTAATCACTAAGAACAATAAAACTATGTATATACTTACTACTAAAGCTAAATGCTAAATGAGGATGCTAATTACATGCGAGCTGTACCTGTTTACACAGCACTTGTAAGCCAATAATTAACGTCTTGAGGTGAATTTCTATAGGCATGTCTCTGTGTATATATTTGGATTGGAAAATATCTACGCTCTTTGTTCATTTACAAAAGTTCTAATTCCATCAAGTATCCATCACCGTCCCCATCACAACCATCATTACCAGGAACAAGAAACGTAGCTTTTGAGAAGTCTGCAGCTGTCAGTGAATCTTCTCTTTCATCTCCTTTCCAACAATTAAAGAACCCTTCCAGGCGTCCGTTCTTATCACCGTCCTAAGAGCCCTATTCGCAGATTTCACATTACTTAGAATCAAGCCACAGCTGACAGTTGTATGTGATTTGGTGTCTCATCACATTCTAAAGAAGATGGAACCTACATTTTTTGTTGATTTTCAATGTGCTGAAGAGTACTGAGGCCGTAGAGTTGGTGCTGCCTTTTTGCTACGGATGAAACGGAAGGGAAGCCGAGGGAGGGAGGGAGGAGGAGGTCCTGAATGCTGTATGAACCATTCAAGGAATGTTACATATTTAGACATTCAGGTGGGGGCCGGAAATTATCCCAGGGGTGCTCCGAGGGGGCGACAAAAAGAATAAAGGCACCTTTACAAAGAATGTGAAAATCATAAAGTTGTGTATGAACAAATACCTTGATGATCTCAAGGCGGCAAGAAAACGGGCGTTTTTCCAACAAAATACACCAATAAGCCAAATCAAGTCACAGGACAAATAGTGTAGAAAAGTGTATCATTCTTGACGTACTTTGAAAATATATTCAAAAACATAATACGGCAGCCTAGCCTCCAGTGACTGGTTGCTTCTAGTTCGTATCAGCCATAGTAAATGACAGCCAGAGGAGCACTGATTACATCATGAGGGTTGCTGATCGTGAGATGGCAAGGTGTGGTGAGCTATTATTTTGGATGGGGGTCTCATGACGGCCGGCAATAATGGATAGACATTTACCGGATAAAATGATAAGATTGGAATGTCCATCTTTTTCTTTCTTGACATGTGAAGGAAGGAATGTTTAGAGTTTTGGTGGATTTTTAGAGCGTCATAGTCTTAACTGAAGGTGAGGGGTTCGTTTGGCATCAGCTAATCCTTTACATTCTAATGATCGCGAGCACTCCTTCACTAGTTTATATATGATATTATTCTCCAGATAGGCATCTAGAAAATTGACTTTATTGGCTGAATACAGAATATGAAGATAGCAACATGGTGCCAACTTGGCACACTAGCTTTATCTTTTCAGTTCACTATCAGCAATCAATTTAAGCATCTATTCCATCACGATTTCCGGCCGGTGTTAATTTCTCTTTTGAGATCTATATACCCACCAATCAAGACAAAATTGACTATTCGTTCATATAATCACTGCCATCTCAGTCAAAATGCCGAATCCTTTGACGTAACTCTTAACATATACTTTCCAATCAACAATCCTTTTTGAGAGACTAAGACAAACAGACAGCTCACGGCCAACGTGACTAGTCTTTAGAAACAAAGTAGAAAAACAACAGTAGCAGCCCCACCCCTTATCTTTCCGAACCAACACGACAGAGTCCGCTATGCGGATACAAATGCAAATGCAACCATATACACTGGAAATCATGATCAAATCAAGATAGCTATATATAATATAGATACTTGTCAATGTCTTAAGGAAAAGCCCCCTTGCTTAGTCTAGAACGTCTGTGGCTTGCCCGACTGCGACTTTTGTGATCGTCATGTCTCAGTAGCAAGAGGAGACAAAAAGTGATTTCCGTGACGACCTCTGTAACGATTATCACCACACTGCGTATCCAATCATCCAGACACATGATGATCCCGCCAGCCGGTACATGATGGAGGGGCCCATCGAGACTGACAATTGAGAAAAAGAGAGTATTTGTTGCCAATAATCATGTAGCATTTACATTACATTGAGGTTGTTAGAGCCTGCATCTGGAAATGCAAGGGCCCGTCTTCTTGCAGTGACGCTGCAGCAGGCTGTTTATTCTTTCTCTTTATTTATTCATCTATTTACTTGGATGTTATTTCCTCCTCATGATAACATCACGAGCCTTCATTGGCCAAGGCCATTAATGAAAGCTCTCTCTCTCTACCCCCTAGCAGCCAGAGAAAGACACCTGCTGATATCCCAAATGAAGCCATAATCTTCCCCTCATTCGGTCGGTCGATCGGTCAGTCAGTCAGTCTGAACTCTCCCCCCCACGCCATCAGGAGGGATTCCTTTTGGTTTAAGCAGTTTAAGCGAGAGACTCCGCCCACACAGGCCATGATGCATGGGCTTCTCTTCTGCGGGCGCAAGTGAAATTCCTGGATGCGGCACAGGCAGGCAAGAAAGAGAGTTATCGTGAGGAGAGTATTGGCAGAGTCCAGGCTAAGTGGATTGGACAGATTTCTCAATAAGCGAGAAATCTTCTATTTGGATGCATAGATAAGTCGGTTAATGGGTGGCAGTCATGCAACTTGATGATGGCAGAGTGGTAGTGCTATCATCAGGGTTTTTTGTTAGGGTTATGTGTGCTGTGGTACCGATTTCAAGAACGGTGTATAGAGCCCATTGAGATAATTCTTGCAATGAGCTCGTATATCATGAATGTTATTTGGTTTGTTGGTTATTCACTATCATCATGATGACTGGCGATAACAAGAGATGCTATAACTTGCCGAAAGTCTAGGGTTATCTTTTGCCACAGAGTACCACCTCATGTCGCAGGCCCACCTCTATATGTATACAGTCAACAACTACAAGTTCACTTCATTAACTATGTATATCTATATTTAAACATACAGCTTACTACCACCTGTCTGCATCAATCACTAGTCAGCCTCTCCAAAATTGACACCACCATACATCTCAATCTATATGTTTACTTGACACTTGTTATTCACATCCCCAACCCACAGCACACCCTCATGATCACCCATCCACTATCTACCGCCCACCATACGCAGCCCCGTTAGAGTTTCACATCGAATTATCGGTCAGTGGCCAAGTACAAGGTAGTATTCTTTGCTATCAATGCAAGTCATCACGGTGTGATTACAGGCCTGAGAGAGGCCATTGGTTGGGGGAGAGGATGGAAGAGTGATTGGAGGCAGCAACAGAGTGATGATTTTTTACATTTAGTGTCACATTGTTGGTGCTCTGGGCCATCAAGCGATGTGTTGGAGTGGCTTTTGTCGATGTTGGATATGGAAGGCTTTCATGTTTGTATCATGACGCGAGGATGGGTTGCTGTATATATGCAGGGCAAGGTGTACCTACGTGGATAATCATCATACGCAAAAACCTATTAAGATCATCCCACCCAGATATCAACTAGACATTTACCACCACTCTCTCCATAGGCCGCCGCTCTATACCACCCTCACACAATCCCTACTCCAACCATCGGTACATCCCACCCCAGGGGGACCGCAAAGCAGCATTCCGAATGGATCCCAAATACACACTGCGACGCTACGTGTATGCTAAGTGTATTTGTTTGTCCCCTTCTCTGTCTATATGTGTAATCTCTATATACGGCGTCTTCCTTCTACTGAACTCGGGGCTTTTGAGGTTCTTGAAGTGGCTTGGTCATTTCGGAAAGAGGAAAGACCCCGGGGGTGTGAGAGCTAAGGCCAAGAAGCCCGATGATATTAAACATATTTTCCTTTTATTTTTACAGAGATGTCAATAACGGTAAACTAAAAAGTACTGTAACAGGCCAGTAGTGATGATGTCTTGGTTTATATTTGTATCGTGACCAGAGACTGCCATTGTGTTAGTGATGTTTCTTTCTTTTCGTTGTTTATTGAATGCTACCGCAAGGTCACGGGGCCGGCCTTCCCACCATGTCATGCCATCACAGCCAGCGAGATTGGCTGTCATCATCTCACTAGCACCCTTCGATCTGCTTCAATCTGACATTGTTGAGTAAATTCTCACCACATGTCATCCCCAAATTAAATCACCACCACCTTATCATCATATTCTATCCTACTGGTCGAATGCATGCATCAGCAACAAAAAAAAAAACAACCCAAACCCTGCCTGTCAAAAGATGTAACCACCCATCGTCTACATTTAATCGGCCGTCTGTCCCTTTTGAATTATCTATGTCTTTATTTGGTCAGAGTCCTCTGTGGTCAAAGTAAATAGATGTATCGAACAAACCTCCAAGCAAAGTCCAGAATTTGCATCGTATCCCCGGATGAAAAGAACGCCACCATCGGCCGAGAATCTGGGTCCGGGTTTGCCTGTCCCTTTTTGTACATTTCGAGGAGATGGGAAAAGGACAAGGGGCATCTGGGTAGTTGTGCGGAAAAGGGAAGATTTGTGATGGGGACGGGAAGGATAAGGACTTTTTTTCTTCTTCCTCTTCTTCTTTTTGTTCTTTTGTTTGTGGTCGGTTTCTTCTGATGGCGGTGGTGCCATTGAAAATTACGGCCTCTTGGGAACGCAATATATAGAAAAGTTAAACAAAATCATACTATAGATGTTTGTTTCACCAGGACACAGATGTTATCAAGTGGCAAGTGACGAATATACCACATTGTCTTATTGTCTTCTCCATCACAATACACGCTTGACAGCGCCTATCAGGGTCTTATCAACACGTACACTCGTGCACGTCCAATAGAAGAGGAAAAAAAAAACTTTTACATCCCAGTCCTTAACATATTTCTTATGCCCTTCAAAGGTAGGAACATAACCTCAAATCTCACTGCCAGACAAATCAAAGATAGCGCCCGTGATTCCATAGCTCTTGTCCCTCTCAAACTACTAAGGCACACACACACACACGTACACACCTACAACAGTGCCCCAGCTAACGGAGTCTTTTTATCTTAAACACAGCCAGCTGCCACCGTAATCAATGCAAAGTCTGAGGACAAGGTAATGACATGTCATCTGAATAGTCTATTTATTTACATTTTTCCCTTTTTCCACTAGCCAATCTCACAATGACCCCTCTCATATCCATTCATTATCTACCGTTCCAATTCATCATCATCTCATACCTGTGACCCATATATATATATATATATATATATATATATATATATATATGTCTATGTTTGTTTATACACACTCACTTTCATATATAGACATCCGTC